>JACEVL010000006.1:122279-137279 GCA_020284085.1 Aporrectodea caliginosa | reverse complement strand
TAGATAATATTAGTTATAATAAATCGAAGTAATAATTAGTAATTAAAGATATAAATTAAATGAAAAGTTAAGTAAAATGACTGAAATACTAGTGTCAAAAAGTCATCTATTCAGCATCCTACATGTAGTGATAAATTCCTTTCCAGTCAACGAATCACAGCGCGGTAGCTCAAGATTATGCATGTGAGGATAGAATGGCAGGTGGAAGGAGATTTACACTGATAAAAGGATGGAGACAGGGAGAGGGAAGAAGGCAGAGATGGCGAAAGGAAGACAGATAGAAAGTGAGGGAGGCATTAGAGGGAAAAGGGATGGAGGTAGGAAGTGAGGGAGTAATGAGGACAGAGAGGCAGGGATGGCAAAAGAACGAGAGAAGGGAAGATAGGAGACAGAGAGTTACAGGGAGGCATTCAATGTGCATAGGCAGTAAGAGCGAGAAGGATGCAGGGAGGAAGCAATGGAGGCTGAGAGAAAGAAAGTAGACATACAGGTAAGAATGGACTGTAAAAGAAAGATAGAAAAATGGGACAGAGGAGATTGAGCTTGAGAAGGAAGGAGGCAGGGAGGTAGGCAGTAAGAGAAGGAGGGTGTGCAGGGATGGAAGTAGGAAGGAAGAAGAGACAGAGATAGAGAGATAATGGCAGAAGAGACATAGGAGAGAGAGACAGAGAGAGAGATAGGGACAGACAGAGAGAGCCAGAGAGAAACATGAGAGAGAGAGACAAGCAGACAGACAGACGGACGGACGGACGGACAGAAAGAGAGCTACAGAAAACGAGGCATTCCAAAGGACACACGAACCTTAAGTATCCTGTTATCTTTGCCAGGTTATTTATGTAAATCCTTCATAATAATGGATCGTGCGTTGACGTTAGTGCGAATTAATAATAGTTCTATGTTATATGTCTGGTTCGCATGCTTATCGGATTTCACCGCACACGCTGTGACGTCTTAATCAAAGTCGTCAATAGCCTTCAAAACCAGATGTCGTCAGCACAACATTAGGAATGTCTGCTTACACCAGATACTAAAGCAGCTCATCTGTTGGCCTTCTTTCGCACATTGGTTAATTGTTGGTCGCTAGAATGCTTGTTCATTTGCTCATCCATTCACTTGTTCATTCGTTCATTTGCTCATTCGTTCCTTAGTTCATTTGCTAATTCATTCACTCGTTCATTTGCTCTCATTCATTCAATTCGTTCTTTGCTCATTCATTCATTCATTCATTCATTCATTCATTCATTCATTCATTCATTCATTCATTCATTCATTCATTCATTCATTCATTCATTCATTTCACTCATTCATTCATTTGCTCACTCACTCATTTGTTCATTCGTTTGCTCATTCATTCCTTTATTTCGCTCATTCGTTCATTCGTACATTTGCTCATTCATTTTCTCGTTCATTTGCTCATTCATTCGTTTGTTCATTCGTGCATTTACTCATTCAATCATTCTTATGGTCACACTGCTTGTAATTCAATAATTCATATAGCGCATTTTGATAGACTATATCTACTAAGAGTCACCTTATTCTCCGCTAGTGCCAGAGACTACTTTCAACAGTAACTGTAATTACGACAGTCTGTAGCATCGTCAGTAGCAAGATACTAAATCTTCTAACACACTTTACACTGTCAACAGCCACAATATGCAGAGTTACATAGCAGGAAGTTTTCTAACTGTTTTTATATACATCAAAGCTTTTGGTTTCCTGAATAGATGCCGGAGACTAAGGCACGTGGGTCAACGACCACATTTAGTTTATTCAATCATTCATTAGGGAATTTATATAGCGCCCCTTCAAGAAAACTTCTAGGCGCTCTCGACTCCAACGCGCCCAAAAAGAGCACGTGTAAGTTTAGTGAGGAAAGTTTCAGGCTGAGTCCCAGAGTGTAGACGCAGCTCTAAAGGAAGACCATTCCAGATCACCGGGTCTACCACAGGAAAAGTCTCGATTCCGCATAGTTAGTGACTAGTCTTTTCAGGCATAACAAATACCTAATTAACTTTCTACATCTGCGCCACACACGCAAAATAACTGTACGGCTCGTCATCAGCAGAATCAAAGCTATCCGAAGGATTACTTGTTTAAATATAGAACCAGAGGCTTAAGCGAGGAGTTAACACGACAGCGGAAGTCCAAAAACCGGACAACCGTTGCTTACATGTTGCACGGCTCAATGATTTCACAATGAGGTTCAAAGGGAGATTCGAATCCCGTACGCAGAGGTTAAAGACAAGCCCACTATCATCCATTAGTGTCTAGTCGATTCGGCCACATTTGGTGTGTTTACCGCCAGACACACAGTTTTTGAGCGACTCAATTACAGTAATTATTATCGCCTGTGAGAGGTTAATGAAATGCGCTATATAAATGACGCTATTTCATATTGGAGCCGGTTGTACATGCATACATTAAGACGGGTTCTTAGTACATTTCATACATTCATTAACATTCCTTAACAGCTCTACACAAATGTGAACAATTTATGAAACGCCTTACAGATACATGCATTAGCAGAGATCCAGAACAAGCGCCATATAAATATTCAAATGCATAATGGTGTCTGCTCTAGCAGACATTAATGTGAACGCATTGTGACTGGTAAATTAAACCGGATATGGTTACCTCTCTGAAGAGCGAAACTCGCGGTTTTCGTTTTCTCTGTCTCGCTGTCGTCACTTCCGCTCTGATGTTCTGCGCAGTTTTCAACTTCCGCTTCCAGATGATGAACTTGCGCGAAACGAGAATCTGTCTTCGGCCGCCATCTTTATTCGACTCGTTCACGAGCGACCTGCAGCCGCCTCTAAGATGGCGACCGGAAGTGAAGAAACCGGAAGTTGGCAAACCTAAAGTGAAACCGGAAGTTGGTAAACCGAAAGTAAATAAACCGGAAGTTGCCAAACCGGAAATAGAAACACCGGAAGTGATCAAACTGAAATTGCACCAACCAGAAGTAGAAACGCAACCCGGCGTAATGGAGAAGATAATCAGTTGTGGAGGGCAACATCCGGTCCTTCTATCGAGCTTCTACCGTCCTCCCCAAAACACCTCGGAAGTACTTCGCAAGGTCGTTCCAAACGTCGTCCACTACGTCCTAATAGGAGTGGCTCGGAACCTCAGCTTCTACGAATACCTGAGTTTTCTGAGCGTCGAAAAGTTCCAAAAGCCCGACCAGATCTTCCTGCACGGGGACATAACTCCTGGTGGCCCCTGGTGGAAAAGGACAATCCTGGAAGTTCCGAATATCTACCACGTTTGGACCAGTCCACCGAGTGAGGTTTTCGGTCGAAAGCTGACTCGTATCGAACACAGGACCGATGTAATGCGCTACTCGATCATCTATGGTAAGAGCAATCGATTGATCGAGTTACTCAACTGACAACTGACAACTTTTTGGTAGGATACCATGCATTGGCAATTAACAACATTTATAACTTGACTGGCATAGAGAGCGAGAGGTACCGAGTTCGAGGCCCGTAGGGCGGACATGCTTTGTAGGCTGCTATTAGCGTCACGTGTATTGCATTTATGGCTGGTTAGTCAGTTACGATTTATGTTCTTCTGTAATTTGTTGTTTCAATTAATAACATTGCAAATGTACAGCGCAGTGCAATATGTAAGAAAGAAAGGTTCAATAAATAAAAGATTATTATTATTATTATTATTATTATTTATTAAGATTATTATTATTATTAATTATGAAACATTATTATTATTATTATTATTATTATTATTATTATTATTATTATTATTAATTATTATTATTATTATTATTATTATAGTATTATTGGTCTGGTCGTGGATCTGTCAGTAGCTAGCTAGCTGGCTGATTTGACTGGTTTGTTAGATTAGATTTGTCGTATTGCGATGTACGTAGCAAGGGTTAAATTGATGTTGAATAGCGTACATAAGGTTAAACAGATTAGATCAGAACCGTTATTGTCATTTATTATTAATTTAGCGACTTACTGCGGCCACGGTTGGTCATATTTTCCCTATTTTCGGAAGTTTGCTGGCTTCTCTGTCTTGAGCGAATTCGCGGGATAATTCTCGGTTTAGCTTGGAGTTCTACTGCGAGTGTTTCGGTTCTTTTTCCTAATCTGGCGTTGTTTTGTGCGCTTTTACCCGATGTTTCGTCCACTCCATCGATGTCTCGCCGCAGTTGGACTCGTCCTTCACGCAAGGGGTGACAGCTTTTAAGCAGCTGGGTAGATGTGCCTAAGACCTTCAGGTCCAATGGCCGTCTTGGATTCGGTAAAAGAAAGGCGAGGCAAGTCTTTGAAGCGCCATCGACCATCAACCACGTCGTAATGGCTTTGTGACCAATCGAATCAAATGCCTCTTCTGTCGTAGACACACTAGACACGTCCGGACGCTGCGTCGTCTACCAACTGTGAAAGGCTGTGGTACGATGCGGTGACCGTGTATCGCGAGTGTCGCATGTCATCGTTGCTCAAAGCTGGTGCAAGGAACTCGAATGATGGTGCCAATTCTCCACTCTGGATGGGAATTTCTTGGTTGGGCTCTGCGTGTCCGTGGGGAACCCCAATGGGGACTTTTCCGAATATCTGAGCATTGCTACCTAACGAACCTGCTGTCTTGGTGTCATTTAACATCGTTAAGACTGGAGTAGAAAGCGCCTCGATCTGATTGGTCCCTTAAAAGTGGTCCTATATACATTTCCAATAACAATTACGAAAACAACCATGATTATTCATTATTACTCATGAATATTCATTAGCATTTATTACTGCTACATGTACACCTGGTTTCTAATTTCCTGTGGTTAGACTACGGCGGCATCTACGTGGATTCGGACGTCCTCCTGCTGAAGTCCCTCGATCCGTTGCGGACTTACCCGTTGACCCTAGGACGAGTGGATGGCAGCCGGACAGAGATTGCCAACGGAATCATCATCGGGCGGAGTGGCACGGACTTCCTTCGACTCTGGGCGCTCACCTACACTACCTACAGTAGTCAGAGTAACTACGACTATCACTCCGTACAGGTCCCTGCGATGCTCGAGAAGTTAGTAACATGCCCTGAGGAGATGGATAGGCGGTGGCGGTTGTGCTATGGGTGATTGGCAAAAGTATTAGTAACGGTGGTGGATATATTGGTGATAAAATTATGGTTGTATCGTATCGTATCTAATAATTTATAAAGCGCCTCTCGCAGAATAACTATTCAGAAGCACTCTCAGCACGAAACCCCGGGAAAAAAGAAACGATAAAGAGCGGGAGACCAATGAGGATAACCAGTCATTAGTTTAGCCGTTAGTGATGGAGAAGGTCATTCCAAATGGAGGGACCCACGACAGCAAACGCCTAATGTTGGGCCAGAGCAGTGCTAGTCCTAGGAACAACGAGATCAAACCGATCTGAAGAGCGCAAAGAGCGAGATTAGGATGAAGATAACAGCTTTCGCATTATAAGTTTTAGTCTGAGGGGTATTTCGGGGCACTGCCTATAGCTGGGATTTGGAGATCAGAAAGAGGTCGTAGAAGTTGTGGTCGTAGAAGTGGCTGTGGTGGTGATAGCACTAGTTGTAGAGGTGGGTTGCGGTGACGTTCATGGTGATGGTGGTGCTGTTGGTCGTAGCGGTGCTGTTGGGGATGTTCGAGGTGATAACTTCGTTGATAGCGAGTGTTGTGGTTGTGCTTAAAGTGGTTGCAGTGGTGGTAGGGAGAGTGGTACAGGTGGTGATGATAACGATGACGGTTGCGGTGGTGTTTGAGGCGGTGTGGGTGGTGGCATTGGTGGTATGGACTATGGAGTATGGATGGCGATTGTATTAGTGTTGCATATACTGGTGTTTAAAATGGTCGTGGTGGTGGCCATAGTGTTGAGCTTTATTCTGTTCATTTAGGTCAATTTGTCGGTTGCGGCTTCTACCACCTTCGCCCGTTTGAATAGATGTCACGCTGTTATAGGTCACTGTGTGTGTTTAGCCCTATGATAGAAAGCACCGAGATATAGTCATAAATAGCAAAGCTCGAGGGTACGTACCATACGTATTCAATTTTCTGAAAGGTACGTACGTTTTTTAACGTACCCTATTTTTAGGGTACGTAAACAATACAAAATACGTTAACCACGTCATTGCTCATTATAAGAATGTTCAATTTAATTTAAGCAAACAATCACAGCCCAGTATACAGCGTAGTAAATTGCTGCAATGATATATGTAGGTCTATGTTTATCCAGCATACATGGCACTTAATGCACTAATGTCAGTCAGTTTTTATAACCGAAGAATTTATCGAATTACATTTACTGCTACGCTACCGGAAGTAGTGGTTTCAATGACACATACTGTTGACGTCAGATTAAACGTAGGCTATGGGTCGCCGAGTAAACCATAAATAAAATTTTCTTGTATGATACGTACCATACGCGTATTCTATTTTTTGAAAGGTAGGCCTACGTACGTATTTTAACGTATTCTATTTTAGGGTACGCGTACCATCGAGCTCTGATAAATAGGGTAATTAAACTCAGCGTCGACTGACCTGATTATGATCCCTTGCTTCCACCCTTGCAGTCTTCAAACGTGGCGCTAATATTTTGATGTGCACCGAGAAAAATTAATATGCCTATTTGCATAACAAAAAACTGCGTTAAGACAAGTGTCCATTCTTTACCTATCTGGCCTTACATTACGTTTCATTGACCTACTTGACCTGACCTGCATTATATCATGTTATACTTCTTACATTGTCTTATTCTTATATTTTCTTATACCAAACCTAACACTTCAAAGACAAGAGTGTACTAGAAGCGACTGGGAACGCACTGCAAAGCGTTAACTTACCTGTGAAACTTTGAAACTTTACATCATGTAGGCTAATATCTTCTTGCGGTATGCTGCTTGTGTTGCTCATAGACTAACTTATCTTACCTCATCATACCTTACCCTCAGAGGTGGAATTAACGATCTGCCCCTCCCATAGACAACCTCTAACATTTATATTTAAGAAGTTTTAACTTTGACTAATATCTTCATAACTTACACCTATTTTTGTTGTCTCGCTCTCAGTTTAAAAATTTATGCCAATTTTCAGTAAAGTTTTAATTTCTAAGTTTTGCCACCCTCTGGAATATGCCGTCCCAAGGCCATGGTCTCGTTTGTACCTATAGTAAAACCACCACTGTTAACCCTACCCCATCTCATTTACCCACTTACACGCCTATCCTATATCTCGTTTACTCCACTCACAACCCTACCCTATCTCATTTACCCCACTTAAACCCTATCTCATTTACCCAACTTACGACCCTCCCCTATCTCTTTGCCCCATTTACAACTCTACCATATATCTCATTTACCCCTATCTTAGCATTGGACACTTAACGCTGTTGCCTTGTGTTTCGTTCTCACAGACTGTACCCATTCCTGGTCCACATCGAGAATAACAGCCTGATCCGTCCTCACCCATTGTATCAGGACGACCTGTTGCGGCGTCACTACAACTGGTCGACCCAGTTCACCTGTCACGTGTGGCATCGGAGACGAGGTGCCCTGACCTACATTCCGACCAACCTCACCCAGATGGAACACATGGACACGGCGCTCGGAGAGATCATGAGACATGTCTACCACAGTCCCGGTTAATGAAATGTAATGTAATGTAATGCCAAGTAGGCCTAAAGCAAAACTAACGTAATGCAGACTAACGTACATTAATCTAATAATGATGTAATGTAAGCTACATGTAACAGAAACTAGAGCAGCGCAAGGCATGTCAGGACAATATAATTTTAATGTAATGTGACACATTGCGCTGTACTGCTGTACAATACAATTTTACTACAGCACAGCACAATGTGTCACATTACATTACAATTATATTGTCCTGACATTCATCGCGTCGGTCTAGTTTTCCTTTAGCTTACATTACATCAGTAACAATTACGGGGAGGGGTGATAGTATAATGGATAACACTCTTGCCTGAAGTTTCATGGACCTGGTTCGATTCCCGAAAGGCCCCCTGGGTTTAACTCATGCCTCGATTCCCTAAAAGGTACAATGAACCTGCGCCTTGCATGGCTGCAACTGTGTTGATTTCTGTTTTCTGTAATTTGTGTTCTTGTGAATTGTTTAATCGTCATAACATGTACATGTAAAGCGCAGTGCGTTTGTCAGGCGCTTCATTTAAGAATAATAATAATAATAATAATTATTATTATTTATTAGATTAATGTACATTATTTTTGCATAACGTTGGTTTTGTGACACCATTTTAAATGCAAATTCAATTCCTTTCAAAGTTCTGTTCACCCTCCAACCACTCCTATTCTCTATTTAGGCTACTTCTCAATATTTACATCTCCAATCAGTGTCTTAAACGCTGATCCATATCTCATAATCTCTTGAGCGCCTCTGATAAGTCTCTCTCAAAGATGCGCCAACAATTGCCATGATCCCACCTCGCACCCAGATCTCACCGGAATTTCTCATCATCTCCATTTCTCTACACCCCCGTCGTTTCTACGCCATCATTCGTCTCAAGCCTACTACTACTCCTCATGGTTTTTATCTAAAACTCATGTTGCAAGAAGTCTTACTCTGATGCATTCGATCCGCTCCCTTCCAATCTCTCAACCTTAAATCGTAACTGCTCCTCTAACTCCTCCGTCATCCGAACCTAGCTCACCAAGGGCAGGCCATTGGTTGGTTAATGGCTGCTTAACGACACTGTGTCATAAAAAGATGATTAGCGTCGCTCTCCTCCTTTCTCCAGGCCATGGACTGGCACTACCACAGCCATTCTCTGGAAACTCTTCTAATAATTATTAACGCAGCACGGTGAAAAAGCTGGAGTCCTGTGTAAGTTCAAAGTAGCGCTTTTAGAAATTTTAGAAATTACCATTAAAGATTTTACGAATTCCATGCAATGTAGTGTACTGTGACTCAAAGCTGATGTTCACTGCTTTCAGGCCCGTAGCCAGTAAGAGGCAAGACGAGGCATGCCTCGTCGTACTTCGACATGAGAATTAAAACAAATATTAATTAGATTATGGCATCTTCTAAAAAGAGTAATTAGATTATGGCATCTTCTAAAAAAAAAAGTCATCAGAAATTTTGGCGGAACTAAGAAAGAAAATTTTCCGAAAAGTCTTGCCCTTCGGGCGCACGAACCGCTAGTTACGCCACTGATGTTAGTTTACATTAAAGTACAGTCGGGGCAGACTTTGTCCCAGTAGTTCAAATCTGTTAAAAATTTTAACAGATTTAATATGCACTGAGGTAAGGATATGAAAGCGGAGGTCAAAGAACGGGAATGGGAGGGGAATTTGCCTCGTCTTGAATTTGACTCTGGCTACGGGCCTGACTGCTTTTACAGTTTTCATATATTGCTCCTCTTCAAGATATCCAGTGAAAGTATTCACAGGCAATTCACTTTGCCTTTATTTAGATCCTATGTATGAGGTCACCATGACTGTGATATTGGAATTATCGCAATTTATCGAACTGACTTCATTCGTTCTTTCCTTCGCTAAATTCTTCTTCTTCCTTCCTTCTCTGTTTCCAACCTTACTTCCTTTATTGCTTGCTTCTCTCCTCTCTTTTCTACAGTAAACTGATTTAGATTTGTAGGTTGTAACACATAATTAGGCATAATAAAGAAAGCATTCAAATCGATGTCCTTTTATTGAAATACAGACACAAACAGAAAAGTTAAGTGTTAACAATCAGTCAGCCAATAATACCAAAGCAACGACAGCCTGTATTGAAGTCTCTTTAGGTCGCTAGGTGACGCATCTTGTACGTATTAACGGAATTTAATATATTTAAAAAACAGTTCGTTTCGAATTAGCTTAACAAATTTTTCAATGCATATGCATTTTAAAATGTTGCTAAAGGATACTAAATGTTTGCCAAACAATCTATTAGCTATCGAAATTCATAAATTTAGCAAGACAAGCGATAGTTTTAAACAAGTGATGCAACACCCTGCGATACAAGATGGCGGCTGTTAATGCGCGTGCTTGACATATCTACAGTTTCCGATGTAAGAAATTCATATAAAAATCTGACAAGATAACGGCCTGGGTAAAAAACGCGTTTAAAAAGTTATTGTCATCGGAATTATGTACAGTTCTTATAACTATTTAAAAAGTTTCTGTTAAATACGAAACCTTGGTCATAGAAGCGGTATGTGAGCTTGATGGGCTATCCCTGAACTCGTTGAACGTGATTGGTTGTCATTTGCTATCGCATGGAATTGTACAGAGCAATCCTAAAGATCAATAATTATCTACAGGACGGGAAAGTCTTTAACGTCGTGCGACTATTTATTACGCAGCCCTTTCGCGGACAGGAAGGTGCAGCATCTTGTTTGCTCAACAAATGCATTGCAGTTTATTATATTTATGAAGAAAACGGGACGAATAATTATATCTGCCGAGTAAAACATTGCCTTTGGAGAGTAAAACATCATTTTTAATATCAGATATCAAAATTAATTGAAACGGGGAGACAACAGTTACTGTAGGAAAGCATACCGGATATACAATTATTTGCACGACTTTCCAATGCTCTCTATAGATATAGATTCCTTGGAGTAACGGCTACCTTTTTTCTTCCACCTTTAAATTGTTCCATCCATTTCTCGTAATTTCCTTCCTTTATTCATTCGTTCTTTCCGTCGCTAAATTCTTCTTCTTCCTTCCTTCTCTGTTTCCAACCTTACTTCCTTTATTGCTTGCTTCTCTCCTCTCTTTTCTACAGTAAAATACAGGAATTATGTACAAAGAATTAAGTACTTTCTAACACGGCGTGCTGTAAACCGGTATTCAAAAACTTGCTTTAGGCAAAAACTCTAATTCCTTTAAGCGACTATTCAATGTGCAAGACGGAAACCAAAACACCAGAGTTACAAAACATTTGACATAATGCTAAAGATTTGTACAGCGAGGAAGAAATTGAAATTACATAACCAAAGATAAAAGGGAAAGATGGGTAACTCGATCAAATGCCAGAAAACCAGGCGAAGGATTTTAAAATCATACTCTGAAAGGTTTTTGTACAAAAATAGACGTTTGCAACGAATTTTGCGCCCAAATTCAACCAATCACAAAATGAGTCAGATTCAGGTCAACCAATCCTCGTAAGTGGTACCCACGTGACGTAAATGTTCAACGGTTTCAGCAAAACAAATATAGGTTACATATCTTTCCCTTCTAACAAACTTAGCAAAAAACTGTACTTAACTCAGCGTTTCACAGAGATCCAACAGACCAACACCAATTAACTTCCACATCGATTAATTATTCATCGTTTTGCGCGCATGCGCTCCAAACAGTCCACATTTCAACGCACACCGAAACTGCAGTAAACTCAGCCATTCATAAAATTTGAAATATAAAACAACGGACCCTTTATAATTATTCATAGTTTTCGCGCGCATGCGTTACACATAGTCAACGTTTTCGAGAGGTGACTCCAATCTGTCTGAACAGCCTAATAGGTTGTTCAGCCAAACTGTAGCCACCCCTCCGCATAGAAACTAGAAAGAATCAGTAAATACCTTGAACAAGAGAAATGAGGCAGTTTACAAGAGAAACCACATAATAGGCCTATACGACACTCAAATCAACGCTTAAAATATCATGCATATTCGATAAACGAGCCAGCATAGGCCTACTGTCAAAGTAACGCCTGCTACAATTATGTAAAGTTTATAAATTACTTCATTTAAAACTACAACCTTACAGTACAAACATTTTTGTACGAAATAATATTATAGTCATCCGCATACCAGATTCAGTCCCTTAAACTCTGCACACGTAGTAAAGAAATTTTAGAAAAAAATAACGGTTTTCTTATTTTACAACAACATTTGGCCATGGATTAAGTAATTTATTGTCCCAGGATTAAGTAATTTATTGTCCCTAAATTATTATGACGTCAACAGCGCTATGTTTACAAGAACCAGTGTACTTGCATTCAATCATCACAAGCCATCTTCTTTCTCTGTTTACATGACCATAAGCACTATGGGACCCACGTGGGCTCTACATGGATTCCATATGGTAATATGGACCCCCATTTTGGACCCGCATGGAATGTTGGAAGGGCTGATGCCAAATTTTCACTAGTTATCTTTGTCATTGGGTTGATAATTATGTTTACTGCCGTGACGTCACTCAAAAAATGCGGTCTTGATTTCAAACAGGAATCGACTCCATAATATTAAAAATATGTTGAGTCAGCTATATTAATAATAATACTGAACCATCTACATAAATAATCACAAATAATAATTTAGTTTAATAATTGTACACCCAGTTACATTAATAATTAAAACTGGGACTCTCCTTCAGCTGCCTTTATTAAGTTCTATGCCCAGTTACACCCAATTACATTAATAATTAAAACTGGGACTCCTTACGCTGCCTTCGGTTAAGTGTTATGCCCAGTTAAACCCAATTACATTAATACTTAAAACTGGGACTCCTTAAGCTGCCTTCATTTAGGCTAAGTACAACGATCTATTAGCTGCCGGAAATAGGAAAATATCTTTCTCGGCGAAGATGATATTGAAAACAGAAATAATAAATTTCAAAGTTATAAATTTCATGCAGGATTAGCTATAAAACTATCTAAGTAATGCCTGTAAACCTTAAATTCGTATAAATATCTTGCGGAAAAGTTACAGTAACGCCAGATATTCATGATAAAACGACAACAATAAAACGAACTATTGTTGCTCGGTTTTAAAACTATGCAGTTTCAACATCCAGTCGTACGACTCTAGACAACACAAGTAACTGATGATAGCAGACATTTCTTGATTTTTGTATCTAATCATTCTACAGTAACGATTACATAGAATTTTAATGGCTATAACGAATTCTAGACAAATAGATAGATACACATACAGAAACAAACAAACAAACATACAGACAGAAACAAACAGACGTATAGAGACAGAAATTTCAATAGAACATAACCAAACTTCGAGAAGAACTCTGAAGCAGCCACTCTAAGGTAGGCTACACTCGAAGGACGACGATGCATTTCCTTCAGTTGATGTATCTTTCTGGATACCTTCGTTGCAAACCATCGTACCTAGTTATGGACCGCACCCTGTTAAGACGAATAAAAACAATCGCAAATAACAGAATGCCAATTGTTCAGCGGGTAATTTAGACGGTGTGGAACATTAAGGCAGGGTAGGGTAGGGAAGGGTAGGGTAGGGTAGGGTAGGGTAGGGTAGCTCAGAATAATGGTAAGGTATGGAATGGCATAGTAGGGTAGGATTAGGGAAGGGTATGTGTGAACTAATGTTTTGCATATATAATGAGCACAGGTGTTCCTTAGGTTGATATATATATATATATAATGTGTATCGATTGTTAAGCGTTTTAGTCTTAGGCCTTAGTTGCGCTGTCGGCTCGTGGGCGCTTGGCCTAAAAGTAGCCTAAACTTTGGCTGACGATAGATTCTCTACACGTGCAGTTAGCGCGCCAAACTTAGAAACTGCTGATGACAGTGAATTTGAACTATACAGTGTAGTACAGTTGTTTTAAGGCAAGAGTTGAGTTGTTGTTATTAAACTGTGTTTGAAGAAAGAAAGAAACATTCAAAGAACTGTGTCAATTTAATTCTTAAACAGTTAGAAGTCGTTGAGCAATTTATATGTAGAGATAAGGAAAGTTCTTGAGGTAGGTCACAACTAAGAAAGAAAAGAGTTGGTGACATATTTGGTGGCAGCAGCGGTGGAATTCGGTAACAACGTCTGGGATTCGAAACAACGTCTGGGATTCGAAACAACGTCTGGGATTCAGAAACAACGTCTGGGATTCGAAACAACGTCTGGGATTCGAAACAACGTCGACTGGTGAATACGCATTCAAATCATTGGTAAATCTACGACAACGAAAGCCTCAACGACAAAGGTATAAAAGTTGGTTGTTATCAAACAAAGAACAATTCCCAATACTTCAAACACAAAAGAAAACTGGTGTTTTCCAGAAAGGACAGCACTGAAGTAAAGAAGTAAGATGGAGAAATTAAGTGTCAAAAAACAAGCAGAACTGAAGAAGATGTCTTCTGAAAGATTAAAACAGCGCTTGTTGAAGGCTGGTTTTGAAGAAGAGAAACTGAAAGATATGTCACGTGAGGACATGTTAGAAGCGCTAGCTGAAGTCTGGCTTAAGGAAGAAGCAGAAGAAGAAGGTGCTGTCGGCGGTGTTGTGGAAAAGGTTATTGAAAAACCGCCTGGACTTATGTCTATGGAGATGATGATGCAGTGGATGATGATGAAAGAAGAAAGAGAGGAGAAACGAAGACAAGAAGAGAAAGAAAGAGAGGAGATACGAAGACAAGAAGAGAAAGAGAAAGAGGAGAAACGGAGACAAGAAGAGAAAGAAATGCGACAGGAAGAATTACGTCTTCAGAGAGAAAAGGAAGAGAAGGCAGAACGTCTTCAGAGAGAAAAGGAAGAGAGAAGGCAGAACGTCGTTTCAGAGAAAAAAAGAAGAAAAGCAGAAAATGCACGACAGGAAGAATTACGTCTTCAAAGAAGAGAAGAATTACAAAGGCAGCAATTTGAAATTCAATTAGAGCAATTGAGAAAAGATAGAAGATGCTGAAAGGAGAAGATTAAGAGCAGATGATTGAATTTGAAAAGGCGCGGAAAAGTGACGAAGAGATACGTCAGCAACAGATTGAAGAGAAGAGACTACGTGAAGAAGAAAAGGAAAAAGTGCGAATTTCAGAGTTGGAGCGAGCAGAACAGGTTAGACAAGAAGAACTGAAATTACAGAAAGAAAGCATGGAGAAGGCGGAAGAGGAAAGACAAGAACGTTTAAAGTTGGAACAACAAAAATAGCATTAAAAGAAGCACAACTCAAAGAGGAGAAGCGAAATAGAGAAGCTCAAGAGCAAAGAAGAGAAGAACGAGAAGAACAGAAAAGGAAACAGGAAGAAAGTGAAACGATGGTTTCGAAAATAAAGAAAATTGGTGATGCCATGAAACA
>JACEVL010000006.1:114779-117279 GCA_020284085.1 Aporrectodea caliginosa | reverse complement strand
GAAGCCGCCGCGGCCCAGATCGCGGGCGCCAGTTTCTCTCGCCTTCGCGGCACCCGTTGCGGGGCCGGAATACTCAAGACGGTCAGGTTCGTAACGAACCTAGACGTGTCGCACACCGTTCGGATCTCGACCGCCAGACAACACAACGGAAGTCAACCGACGAGACGCTTGCCGGACCGCTGGCACGCTGGCCCCGGTCGCAGCCGGGCGTCTTCGAGATTGCCTCGTTCTAGCGGCAGAGCTCGCCGATCGAAAGCGAACCGAGTTCGCCGACGCTCGACGTCGTCCCAACACGCATAATCGGCCAGACATACGCACCAGCTTTACGCCAGTCGTCCGTCTTCGCCGTGCCGTGTTCGTACGTTGCACTGCCGCTTCACGTATAAAGCAACGCACCGTGTGGCAGGCTATATTCATCCGAAATTAACGCGTCTGCACTCTATGCTTTGGCTTGAGAACGGCCATCTGGCTTCCGTACTGCATAAGGCATAGAGAGCGTCTGTCTGCCCTGTGTGTCGTGTCCTGTCTTTCTGTCTGTCTTTCTGTCTGTGTGTCTGTCTGTCTGTATGTGTCCGTCTGTCTGTGTGTCTCTCCGTCCGTCTGTCTGCCTGTCTATGCGTGTGTCTTTTTGTCTGTCTTCGGCTATCTGCAGTTCTCTATATACGCACGACAGTATAGGCCTATCTATAGATAAATACTCTCATACCAGCGTAAGGTATGTAGTCTCGAAAGTATATATACTTTGTGCGACGCGTCGTTTATAGTATACACGCCTTCAATCGTATATACCTTCACATGCAAAAGTATATATACACTGGACGCCATTACATACGCGTCTGCGCCAAAGTATATATACTTTACACGCGTCCTACGTACATCGCCTGCACGAAAGTATATATACTTTTAGACAACGCACACTATAATATCATACACGATAATCTGTATACGTTAAACACTTACCTACCGAAATATTCGTCCCTCCATAAAGCGTAGGTAGGTAGCTCCATTTCAATGTAGAAGTTCGTTTCATACGCCTGCCTCTTCAAAATATTACTGCATTCGTCTAAATACCACACACGGCACGACGTCATTATAACAGTCGACGTTACGTCATTCGTCTGTTTATCGCAAATGAAACTGCTCACTTCTTCCCTAGCCTGTAATTATTTACTTACTTCCACGCCGTCCAACACTTCTTCACCCCACACCTTCAAAGACTTTTCAACATTTGAAAACACGCCCACCGTTAGGTCCGTTACTACTGGCTTCCTTCCAGTCACGCCCAAACGTTACTAGCCCAGAAGAACTTCTTACTGTTGTAGCGCTATATTGATTTCAGCTACACGAATAGGCGTTGAAACTACAGGTGAAGCAGTCGTTCAGCAGATATATTACAGTATTAAGACGCCTATGGTTCGTAAGACATTTAAGCGGTTATACAGGGTACGATTATTCGTTAACTTGATCTGATGTGTGACGTAAATGAGCAGAATGTACCTGGAGAACGATACTTCTCGTCTGTGTGTCGGACGTAGGTGTTCTGTTGGCGTATATTTCGGCGGCCAACCTTCTCCGTGCGTGTGTGTGTTCCTTCTGTGCAGTGGCTGTGTCGATTGGGTTGCCTGCTTCCTTGCTTGCTTGTTTGCTTACTGACTGACTGACTGACTGACTGACTGACTTACTTACATACATAGAGACTTACCTACATGGACACCTGGTGTTACTTGCTTACTTACATACCTACCCAATACATGAACGTACTTACTTGCTGACTGATTGACCTGCCAGCATCTGCCTCCTGCCTCCGTGCCGGTAAACGGCGGGAGTAACTATGACTTTCTTAAGGTAGCCAAAAAGCCGGCCGTCAGGCCGGCCGCTCGGCCAGCATCGAGCAACCCAAGAGCCGGCCGTGAGGCCGGCCGCTCGGTTAGCGTGGACAAACCGAACAGCCGGCCGTGAGGCCGGCCGCTCGGTTAGCGTGGACAAACCGAACAGCCGGCCGTGAGGCCGGCCGCTCGGTTAGCGTGGACAAACCGAACAGCCGGCCGGAAGGCCGGCCGCTCGGCCAGCGTCGACAAAACGACCGACCGGCCAGCATCGCCTGAAAACGGCCGACCAGCATCGACCGACAGAGCCCACCGATGCGTAAACGGCGGGAGTAACTATGACTTTCTTAAGGTAGCCAAACCGGCCGGCCGGAAGGCCAGCATCGCCCGGAAGGACCAGCATCGACCGACGGACAGCACCGACCGACCGACCGACCGACCGACCGACCGACCGACCGACCGACCGACCGACCGACCGACCGACCGACCGACCGACCGACCGACCGACCGGACCGGACCGACCGACCGACCGACCGACCGACCGACCGACCGGTACCGACCGACCGCCCGCACCGATCCGACCGACCCGACCCGACCCGACCCGACCGAACCCAGACGACCAGCATCGCTTCGTTTTACACAGCGGGTAATCGGCGGTACTAAGAATTACACGC
>JACEVL010000006.1:82279-107279 GCA_020284085.1 Aporrectodea caliginosa | reverse complement strand
TCTAAACGAAGCGCTGGTTGCCCATTAACAATCAGAGGTTTCCGATCTTCCCATGTTACCTTAACTCTGCCGTGTCTACGATCCATATCACTTCCCTGTGTCGACGATCGGCCATAAGCATCAAGTCTGACTGCATGCTTATAGGCAGCCTCAAGGCTAGCCGGCTCTCTTTCTCGCACCTTCTGCGCCAAATCTTGATTCGCCAGTGCATCAATGAAAGCATCACAAGCCACCGTTTCGACAATATCACTTGTCGGTCCTGGGTACGCCAAAGCCATCAAACGCCTGATTTCTTGCACAACATTGCTCAGAGTCTCTCCATGAGCTTGCCTGTATGTGCGAAGTTTTATTCGATATAGGCTTGTCTGATCCTCGGAACCGTACCTGGCTTTGAGCCTTTCAACGAGTTCTTGCCAGGTTATATTTCTCTGTGCCCCCATATCCCACAATAGCTGTGACGCAGGCCCTGTTAAAGCACACATTAACTGATCGGCCTTCTCCTGGTCACTCCATCTATTGCAACGTGCACAAACTTCGAACTTGGCCAAGAACGCGGCTATCGCCGTTTTTCCATCGTATTTCTCAAGCTTGATTCGTATTCCACGGTCTTCTTTCTTTTGTGTAACATGCCGTTTTCCTACACTCGTTTTGGGATAATTCTTCCTCGGACGATCGCTGTCACTCATCGATTCATCTTCGTCTTCCGTACTCAATACGGTTCGATATTGAGCGTTTTTGCTTCTTTTCAGAATAGTGGACTTCTTGCCAGAACGACCCTTAGCCTCCTTCAAAACCATCTCTTCGTCACTCTGCTGGTCGCTTTCTTCTGCAGTGTTGAACCTATTCCGATGCCGACCTTTACCATGCTCACTGCGATAGTTTCGAACACTCTGGGCACTTTCGCCTGCGAACGTAATCCTTCGGTCATGTTCACAACCATCTCTCCTTCTAGACTTCTTGGAGCTGTCGGGTTCATTGTACACACCGCGAGCTTCCCATCGGCTGCCGACGTCACCTGCCGCCGCCCTTTCGACGAACCGGCTATTGTCTGCGAAAACACTCTTCGGCCGAGTCTCTTTCCACCGTCGGTCGACGGCCTTAGCTTCATCTCTCCTGCCCAGGCGGTTAAACTCTTTGAAGTCCGACTCCTTGTCTATAGAGCATCGCTTGAGGGTCGTTTCTAACGCTAAGAGATCTTTTCTTGCTGTTCCCGTGTTTTTCTTTCTCGGTCGTAACTTCTGCTACTCGAGGGTGCTTTTCGGTTAATATTTTCTATCTTTGTATCCGAACCCTCGTCCGACGAAGCCTCATCTTCGTCTCTTTCAGGCCGAAATCTACTCCATGGTTTTCTAGACTCTTCGCCGTATCTTCCACCTCTTTCTGGATAACCTCCGGCCCTAGGGTCACTCGCACTTTCAGCCTCTGAATGTTTCTCATATTTCTCCGG
The DNA here is from genome assembly GCA_020284085.1 of Aporrectodea caliginosa. Lineage (NCBI taxonomy): Eukaryota > Metazoa > Annelida > Clitellata > Crassiclitellata > Lumbricidae > Aporrectodea > Aporrectodea caliginosa. The sequence goes on along the minus strand of JACEVL010000006.1, from coordinate 105,832 downwards.
TAATTTCCCACGACTTTCTGGAAATTCTTGTCTCCGCGGGGCTTCCGTCGTCAACCCCTCCACTATCACTTTACTGCCTTCTGGAAAACCGCGGCTCCGTGACTGCACCACGCTATCCCATTGCGATATTTTTCTACGTGTTTCCTCAACACCACGGCTCCGCGCCGACTCTTCTATTTGCAAATCTGTCTGTGAAGCAACGGGGACTGACAATTCTTCTATCCGTTTACTCATCATCTCCAAGCTCTTTCGCAAACAAAGCACCTCCGCTTTCCAATCTACGTCATCGTCTTCATGTAAAGAACGCGAATCTCGGCCTCCGTCATTCGCTCTCGTCGCATCTTCCCTCATGTTCATACGTATTGCTTGAGTGCCGTATTTAACACCAGGGGCTTCAACCTGCTCAACTTTTCCTATTGAGACATCTACCCCTGTTCCATGTATACGTCTCGGTACTCTAACGTCCTCGAACACTTCGGGCATTCTTCCTACCACTGTCCGGCTAATAGGACCAGTTACTGAGGTCTCATCAAAAACTCCTGACTTGCGTTCTATACCTCGCTGGACACCTACTTCGGTAGTCCTTGGAACGGTCCCTAACCACGCTTCAACCCCTCCGAAAGAAAACGAACTTCTCTCGCGGCCACCACGGGCTCCAGCTTCCGTTTCAATTATCTTAGCCGCCCCAAATGCAGCAAAATCACCAGACAATCCTCGCTCATTCTGTTGTGTCTTCAGACGTGCACCTTTCTGTTCTAAGCTTCTCCGGTGGGGAAAATCATCTGACTCGTCATCTGCATCATCCTGAACAAAGTCTGATTTATGGAAAGAAAACGCTGGTACCCCACTTCTGGTACCAGTTTGTGGCGACCGCCGCCCGTACGCTACCTCTCTGCTCACGGGACGGTGTCGGCTCCAGCCCACTATCCGTCTGGAGCCGCCCGAGTCACTGCCTTGTCTATCTTCATCGTAAAATGGCTGTTCTCTAACTCTACCCATGGTAACCGTTTCTGTCAGGGGAGGCTTAGCATTTGCCGTTTCTTTAAGAGGGGTAACACTGTACAGCTCCGTATTGGGGTCTGACTCTGCTTCTTCCACGGTCGCCGGATGGGCAACGTCCTGAGGATGGCCTTTTCTCAGAACAGGGTTCGTCCTTTTACCCGCAAGAGTCTTCTTCTTTGTGCATACCTTCTTAGCTACGGGCCTTCTCTTCTTCTCCGCCTGAACTGAACTTTTACGTACCACTCTACATCTCGTGACTCCTAAGCTCTCGCCAATAATAGGGGACACCAAACGTTCTCTAAGTTCCTGAAACCAGGGATACTTATGACAAGTCTGTAAATTATCTCGGCCTAGACAATACTTAGAGCAAATCTCTGCGTCATCTCGCCCTAGACCATACTGAGGACAACTCTCTTCGTCAACTCGTCCTAGACAAAAGTCCATGGGGCAATGAGTCTTACTACTGTCATGTGTCTCACCGTCCATTTCCGTGTTTGGCATGCGGCCTCCCACGTATATTGTCATGCACCACAATTGACGGAGTAAGTTCCTTACTCGCCTCTGTGTTGGCAAAGAACGACCAACACAGTGATAAATTCTACTTTGAAATAAAGAAACACTGGTAAGGAACCTACGGACTCTGATAGTGAAGGCAAAGAACAACCAACACTATGATAATTCTGCTTCAAAAGAAAAATACACTGGTAGAGTATCTACGGACTCTGATAGTGAAGGTCCTCTCTCTATAACTTTCACTATCTACACACAGAACTTTGTTCCAACCTACGCACGAGGGGGCCCAGCCTCGCACTTCAGTCAGTTCTCAGAGCTGTGTGTCGCGACAAGCATATATCTTTTTATCCGGGTATCCGACTACCCGACGTACACGTATCGTATCTTGGTCTGCGTTGATTTCACTTTGATCTGGATATATGAATATCCAGATTCTCTCGTATCGGTAACTATCTTGGTCTGCGTTGATTTCCCCACCTGGGGTTTTCGTAGTCCTCACCAAGGGCGTTGACTCGCTATGTCTCGCGAGTACGCCCTTCCCCGGCTTGAGTCTTACACAACCTTTCTTCCCGCTATCCGAATCAACCTGACCCGGACCTGCCAACAGAGTGGGCCCTTACTCCGCCTCAGGTATCCGTAGATCAGACTTTCAGATTCAGATAGCGAACGTTTCGGTTGTGCCCGGGAGCGCACAGAAGCACGGTAACCAAGGGTAAGTGTCACTAACGTTACCCCTTTGTTTCTCACAGACCTGTGTATTACTTCCCTGTTAGGGAATTGTACTGTCTCTCACACCTGAACGAACCACGGTCAGATCTGTCGGGTAGTTCCCCGAACAGAGAGATATGCGGCTAGTTCCGCAAGTAGAGATTTACCGCGGGGAAACCGCGGTAATAAGTACAACCGACGTTAAGAACGCAAGGAAAGATATTAGACGGGGAAACCGCTAATAGAGATATATCGGTTAGATCCGCAAGAAGAGATAGATCCCGCGGGGAAACCGCGGAAGTAAGTACGCAAAGAAAGATATTCCACGGGGAAACCGCGGAAGTAATTATGAACGACGCTAGGCACGCGACGAAAGACGTTCCACGGGGAAACCGCGGAAGTAACTAAGAACGACGCTAGGTAGGCGACGAAAGATATTCCACGGGGAAACCGCGGAAATAGCCTAACTATGATTTTTCGGTAAGTCGCGTAAGTAGAAAAGGTGCGGTAGACCCGCAAGTTAAAAAGAATAGAAAAGAATATGCGGATGGGGTCTATCCGCAATGGTTGAGATTTAAGTGCAAGTTTACCAGATGTTAACGAACCGGACCAGCGGGGAATTTCCCCGTATCTATCTGTCACCAACGGGGTCGCCCTCCCCGTATTTGATCGAACCGGGTCACTGGGGAATTTTCCCCGTACTTTTTCACTCGCCGTTGACTGATTTCTCGGTCGCTCCCGTACGCCGAACTTTACGCGGAAACCGGACTATGAATTTTCACTCGCCGTTAACTGATTTTCCCGTCTTTCCCGTACGCCGATCTTTACGCGGAAACCGGACTATGAATTTTCACTCGCCGTTAACTGATTTTCCCGTCTTTCCCGTACGCCGATCTTTACGCGGAAACCGGACTATGAATTTTCACTCGCCGTTAACTGATTTTCTCGGTCGGCTCCCGTACTCTCCGATCGAACGGTATCACCGGGGCCTCGCCTGCCCCGTGTATTTATACAGACCTGTGATTTCTCGGTATTCCCCGTATTAGACCTGTGAGCCTTTATATCTCACGATCGGTCCTTCCCAGAGTTATGCTCAGCCGTTAAACTCCCGCAATCGGGATTCAAACCGTCTCGCGATCACGACAGGGTGGGCCCCAGCCCTGCCGAATCAGCGGAAACGGTCCGGACACCCAAAGAGCGTTTGCCTTGACTGTAACTCCGGAGCGCACTGATTAGTCTTGTTTTGGACGCTGGTGCGACCGTAACTTTCACGAACCGATTTCACTCGCTTACCGCACTGGTGTGTGGTATTTTTCGCTAACCGTAACCGAACGATACCAAAAGATCCGTATCGTATATGCAGAGTAGTAAACTGTCGCTACTCTACATTATAAGCGATGCACGGTGAGGCAGGCTATATTCATCCGTGATCAATGTATAATGTAGCATCTCAACGCTTATAAATGCGTCCATACCAAAAAATTTAATATAAGGTAGGTGTCTAAGAGATAGATCTCCTAAGTATTAATTTAGGCGATGCCTATCTTTAGTCATCAATTATAGGCCGTGGAAAGATGTAATTTCATTTAATCACTATATTAAAACGATAAAATGGCAAATATTAAGCGGGCGTATATTTTTATTATATTTATTAACACTCGAATCGAACGTATGTAACCTTGGGCTACGCCACCTAGCGACTCAGAGGCGCGACACCGTTTAACAGAAAATCAATATCATTAGGCCATTCATTATAGGCCAAACAGCCTCCGCCACATATCTAAGACATAAAGGTGTGATACAAAGGCGTTGAATAGCCCATGGAGCTGCTCCCACAAAATAAGAATAGGCCTACCAATCATAGCACAGACTGTAGGGTCCCATACGCCATCGATAGAAATACGAGACGGCAAAAGGGAGAGGAAAGATTCTCTCCACAGGCAGACTATAGGCTAAGACATGATGTCACTTACCTTCCATCATAGAAGTGACAATCTTTCAAGTTCGGTTAAAAGGAATGGTCATCGTATGAATTGGTATATACGCCCCATCATGATAGGTAACAACTCTGGCGCCATTCATTCAAAGTAATCGACACGAACAAAGTTTTCCATTTTCAATGGTTCTACCTAAAATATTCCTATCCATTTCTTATATCTACAAAGACCATTCCTTGTTCACAGTTACACCGGCCAACATACAATTTTTAAACGAAACATTAGCTTATACTGTGTTACCAAAACACTCTCGCCAACCGGCATAGAGTCCGAGCGTCATGCTTAGCCTAGGCTGTAGGAAACGCGAGAAATCGACGTTAATGCAATTCCTTTCGAAATTCGCGACGGCCAAAACAAGGACCTCCGCAAAAGGAATTTCACTCGATTTAGACTCATTCAGCAGCCACACTGCAAAACAGGCTCTGTTTCACTTGTCCACAATTAAACAGTGGTTAAATTGCTCATGCAGAGTCTTACACCAAACATAAGCTTCTACTGTGTTAACAAAACACTCTCGCCATAGCATGTCCACAAGCACTTCAAATCTAAAATTAAAGCTAGGCCTATATATCTGGCGAATCTATAACCGATATAATTCGCTAATTGCTATTTGGATAAGCATAAAATGTGTGAAACAAAGTGCATAAGGTCGGTTACTGTTACAGAAACGCACTTATGTGACGAGTGTATATGCCTACTCTTTTAAGTGGCGGCTCTCTTAGTTCAGGTGGCGGTCCTCAAATCTGAAGTGCCGGATATCTCAGATCCAGCGGGATCCGGCTGAATTTAACCACTGTTCACAAGACTCAAATCTTCAGACAACCACTCCAGTTCACCTCCCATCCACCGAACTAAACTTACATCCGTAATAGGCTCATAACGCATAATGCGTATTCACTACCAAACAATTATCCAAACACTTAACTTCAAGTAGCTTAGACAACTATGTAAATTATATGAACGCACTTTAAATAAGCTTTACAAACATGTATAATACTGTGTATATACTATAGCCTATCCTTGTATACGGCGTGTAATTTGTACCGAGCGCAGGGTTTTGTATACGTTGTGCGCCGTCTAGTGATTGGCGAGAAATGAAAATGCTACATAAAGGTTTGTGTTAGATTGCGCAATGCGCATGGTTTCAGTATTGCATTGTCTTGTATTCAAACATTTATAAAGCGCCTCTAGCAGGGTGAACCGTTCAGAGGCGCGCCCAGTGCGCAGGGACACGAGAGAAGAATAGGGGTTTGAGAAAGCAATGGAGGAGGTAGGGTGTCCCATGACAGCATTGAAAAATAATAATTGATTAAACTTTTAACGCAGTCCCTCTAAAAAGTTTCTTTATGGTCCGATAATAACACCTTCCAAATTTTTTGACATTTAAAAAATATTTAGGGGTCCCCCAATGCTCATAGAATTAGTGTAATTTCTCCTATTTTACGCGTGACATTTCTGAGTTTGACAATTTTCGTAGGATCACACTTTGATCCCATAATAACATGCGCAGTACCTTTAGAAAGCTCTTAAATAGTAGAATCTACAAACATATAGCCTTATTGTTTATGTGAATAAAGTTTTAAGTGTGAAGAAGATAGAAATCATGCAGAATAAAGATGTTTTCGCAGTGAAACTGCCGAACAAACCACGGATGACTTTCGAGCCTGAAAATCTGTCATGCACTGGGATTCCAAGCTGCTGCCTGACATCACTGGAGTAGACATGGGCAAAGTGGACAGATTGCCAGTCCTGATTTCTTCTCTAGTTGATGGAAATACCAAACTTCTGGGTGTGCCAGAGTTGGTCTCTAGGTCAGGACATGCAGCAGCGGTAGCAGTTCTGGACCTTTTAAAGTTGTGGCAGTGCAATGCATTTGTAATCGCCATGTGCTTTGACACAACGGCCTCAAATACTGGCAGAGTTGGAGTCTGCAGCCATCTAGAGACAGCCATCAGTCATAATCTGCTGTAGATGGCTTGTCGACATCACATGTTTGAAGTCCTGTTGTCTGACGCATTCGGTTATCCAGTTGACGGCCCGTGAATTACAGGGCATCCAACGATTTAACAGATTTGTTGTTAACATCTACACGTACATCCAATCGTGGTTCTCATGTTGAGTCGCTGCTGCAGTACACCCATCAATGACATTCAACTAATCCAAAGGCTGCATGACTATGATGTTGTCGCTCTGCAATCCACAGGACTGAAGATGATGCAGCGTCATTCTTGGTACCTAAGACAGGAGCCATCGACCATATCTCTGTTCTCTCAGCATCTGTCTACTGAAGAGAAAGCAGTTTATCTCGACAATGGGAGATGCTTGGGGATTGCACCTGGTTCAGTCTCTTTCCTGTAGATCAACGGAGTTATCTATTTCTTGAAGCTTCTTCCGAACTACTGCCATCGACGACAGTTTTCTTGATTTTCCAGTTGAAGAATGGTCGGAAAGTCAATCGTATGAGATCACATAATGAGTTTGTTAATTACTTGACCTGTGTGAATAACAATGCTGAACGTGGCGTAGCTCTGAAACAAAATTTCATTTCAACAATAACGAAGAACGAGGTTTCTTCTACAAGTTGTCGAAAAACATCGGCATGACTTTTCTAAGAACAATCGTGACAATCTTGCAGACATGTAGAATTGTAAATCGGTCCATAGCCATAGCTGTACCGCCTCTTTGGAACAAACTCCCACCAGTGCTACGACAAATATCTGATCCATTCCACGAACTCACCAAAACCTCACCTCTTGCTATCTTTCCACAGGTCTTCCACTCGAAACTGAAAACACTGCTTTTTCACAAAGTCTATCCCGATCCTATTCCTTCTCTTCCCTCACCTCCCTCGCCATTTCAACTCCAAGCATCATCCACCTTAGCCGTCTGACTGTCTGCCTGCCTGACTCACTGGATCTTGACCACCTGCTATCGATTCTGTTTTGATTAAGCGCCTGTGAATAAGTTGGTTCTTGCGTCTTCGCTTAATGGGCGCTCTAGATATCTCGAGTTTGCGATTACGATTAGAATGTAGATTGTAGAACTGAAGAATAAGCACCTAAAGGTGTAAGCAGTGATAAAGAATGAGCAGATGAATGTATGGAGGAGCTGAAACCATGGCTTGTTGCATTATCAAGGATTTGTAATAATGACTACCCTTAGCAATGAGTGCATAGCAGTTACTGATATTGCGAGTTTTGTACAATTTTTGCATTATTTGATCGTAAAACAATACCTAAGTATCGGATTGTATCCAATAAAGTTATATACTTGTAGATTCTACTATATAAGAACTTTCCAGTGGTATTAAATATGTTATAATGGGGTCAAAGGTTGGTATCTTACAGCGTTTAGAAATTGAACACGTCAGGCGCAAATTATGCCAATATGGCCCTATATGGGGTAAATGTAAGTGTCTTGGGGGACCCCTAAATATTTTTTAAATGTCATAAAACTTTCCAGTTATTATTATGGGACCATAAAGAAACTTTTTAGAGGGACTGCATAAAAAATTTCAACAAAAAATATTTCTGGGACACCCTAATATATATGGCTCACCTGGCGAGGTCCTATAATATAGCGCATTTTGTGACAAACTCCTTCAAATATATCGGCAAGTGTATAGTCTATAATTGATTCACATGAAGTGCTCCCATAAGCTTAATTCATCTTGGCCAGCTCTGTTATCTTTCGAAATCTGTGCATGGGGCGTCATTGAGACTTGAGAGTAACCTTGACATTGGTGAATTTAGCAGCGAGTTATATGGAATTTTTGTATTGCCTACGTATTAGAATTACTTGAGAGTTGAGACATTATCCTACATGTATACGGACTACATAGGCCTACTTGTAAATTGTAATATGTCTCACATAGGCCTAAATATAGATATCAATGGCATGTTCTCTGATATTGACGAGTTTACTTGCCATAAATAAGCTTAAACCAAGTTCCTAACTCTTAACCTAACCTGGATGTAATCAGAAACTTCCATCAGTAATACTCAGTATGGACCGTGCTAGCTCCAGATACAAACTTTGAAGTCGGTCAAGTCGTTATGACAAGCCTACGTATATATGGTGCCATTTCTGGTTGATAGCAGCTTATATACAGGGTGGCCCAATATAAAATGTCCCACCGGATAAAATGCAATTTCTCCGCAACCAATTGAGATTTTTATACCAAAATTTCAGCATTTACAGAGGAATAAATTTTCAACAATCCACGAAAATTTCACTAAACAATTTCCATAGTTTCAAAAGTTACAGCTGTTTAAATGTGTAATTCCATTTTTTCAAATTTCCGAAGAAAAATGGACAGTCACTTGCAATTTTCAATGTCAAATAAAATCATCTTTCATTGCGAAATCAGAAATCTGTTGAGCAGTTTATCTCAAGGCATGTTCGAAGTGTCCACCCCTAGCTTTCACACAAGCTCGAAGTCTTTTTGTGAAGCTCAGTATGGCCTTGTTGATTGAGTCCTGCGGCAGCTGGTTCCATATTAGCTGCAAGACTTTTTCAGCTCGTCAATGTTCTTCGGCTTTGGATTAAATGTCTTGTAGCGTTCAAGCATAGCTCCCCAGACGTGATAATCAAGAGGGTTAAGGTCTGGAGAGCTTGGTGGCCATTCATCATTGCCAATGAATTCACTGCAGTTGGTGGCAATAAAGCCTTGAGCCAACCTTGCCGTGTGAGCAGGCGCACCGTCCTGCTGGAAAATGAAACCAGACGGTAGAACAGACTTGCAGTCTTCAATGAGTCTGGGTAACAGAGTTTCAACGTAAAGTTGAGCGTTTACTTTAGCCTTGTCTGGGATGAAGTGCAGTCTTCCCTTATCGCCGTAACACACGCCAGCAGAACCATGATGTGCTTCGCAAACTTGGATCTCTCGACCACCAGGCGTCGTCCAGGCGACTTTTCGTGAAAATCGCGCTTTTTGCCGGCAGACCAAACGCACTTAATATATTTTAAAATATCTGCAATTATTAACAACTTGCTTCATAAACACTTTCTTTACAACTTGTAATGAGGTCATATGACGGCATCATTATTTGGGTGTTACAAAACAATTTCTTTGTGAAAAAATCTTAAAGAAATAACTATTATTGGACCGCACATCTGCGGAAATTCGAAAAAATGGAATTGAATATTTAAACAACTGTAACTTTTGAAGCTATGCTAATTGTTAGGTGCAATTTTCGTGAATTGTTACAAATTCATTCCTCTGTAAATGCTGAAATTTTGGTATAAAAATCTCAATTGGTTGCGGAAAAATTTCATTTTATCCGGTGGGACATTTTATATTGGGCCACCCTGTATATATATGCTCCAGAGTTTTAGCTTTAACTAATATCATTTTTTATTTATTGTCGCCTCGTTCGATGTTTAAATTAAAATTAACGTTTAATTTTAGTTTTTAGACTTTAAGTTTTGCCTCCTTCTGAAATATGCTCCCATAGACCGTGGCGGCTAAACCTCACCGAAAGATTATAGTAACTATGCAGACCAACGAACTCGTTGAAGATGCAATTCAGAGGCTGTCGATGTTGTTACGTTCTTTGCTGACTCGTCCTATATTCCATTTAGTTCCGTAAAGACAACATCAGCATTCTGCTTAATAAATAATATATATAGCCTAAACGAAACTTTTTAAGATCCTAAACTTTTTATAAGATGAATTTGATAGAATTCCTGATTTATTGAAACAAATGATTTAGAACCGTTATCGTTCTCCTAGAATAATATACTTTAACAATCTTGTATTTAAGTATGATTCCAGTTACAAGCTTTGCCATTTTTAATTGATTTCTTGCCTCAAACATTTAAGCCTATGCATGGTCTATAGATACTAATGAATAGGTCTAATAATATTTTAAGCACTTATTTTACGTTATTTAACTTATTTTTAAACAGCCTAAGAATAGCAGTGTTTCGTATGTTCAATGTTCACACACACCTTTACATATAAATCCAATGTTCAACAGTTAAACTTGCTTGGGCGTTTCCTTCCTTTAACATACCAGGTAGGCCAATCTGAGTCCTATTTGTGTTCACAATATATCATGCAAAAGGGATCTTTGCTGTGGTACAGATGGCTGTGATGAACGAAATTTTATTTCAGGCTTAAATTAGCCGTGATAGTTGCCTGATTATCCTAATTTCCTTACTGATGTTATTACGTCGCTATTATGGGCAATCTTACGCTTTTTCTAACATATCAGCGAGGTTTTCTCTTGCAGCGATCTTCTCTTTGAACTCTTTCCATCCATCGAATGACAATTTGACAAGTCAGTCGCAGCTTCCGTCCTTCCAGCCGTCTTTCCAGCGTTCGTCGACCTTGGAACAGTCAAACTCTGGTCTTCCAAGGCGAATGTTGACGTCATTGTGCAGACGACACATCCACTGCGAGAAGTCGTGGCGCGTACGGATATCCGGAGGATTAGACTTCAACCTAGAACACGCACCGCAATTATCCTTCGTTTATATATATATATATATATATCTGACTCTGATTGAAGTTCAACGTCTAACGGTCTAATAATATTAATATTATTACTAAAAATACCAATATAATTACTAATACTATTAATTATATTTTTCATTATTATTATTATTATTATTATTATTATTATTATTATTATTATTATTATTATTATTATTATTATCATCATCATCATCATCATCATCATCATCATCATCATCATCATTATTATTATTATTATTATTATTAATTTTCATTATTGTATGTAGGCCTATGGGCAGCCAATACCCATAAGCCCTTGTCGACCACAAAAATTATCAAGTTTTCACGACCAAGTGTGAGACAGCTTTCGAAGTCCAATGCAACGGTATTTCACATGGGTAACCTATGATTATGATGATGACGATGATGATGATGACGACGACGACGACGATATATGGCGCAATAACGCCGCCATACCGCTACAAGGGCGCCTCACAAACAACTAAGAAACGAGATAAACCTTAGCAAACAAATCTGATTTAAGTTTAGATTTGAAGGAGTCAACTGAGTCGACCAATCTGATGGCGATTGTAAGACTGTTCCCGCATCTAGGACCAGCGGCCGAGAAAGCTCGATCGCCAAAGCGCGTCCTCATCCTCCTGACGCGGAGGTCGGTCTCCTTAAGGATCTAAGTCGTAGCAGGATCGACAGAACTCGGCACACGTGAGCAGCCACAAGCATCCATAAGCCCACGTGTAGCCTCTGGTGCTATGCTGACTACTTGACTCTGGTGCAAATTTCTTTTTCTTTTATGCCATAGCTGCATGGGCTCATTTAGGTAAAAATGGTTTCCAGACTGGTCGCGTTTTCATTTAACTCTTATCAGCTAAAACTGGATAGACTAATGAAAGCTTCTTCATTACATCATTTCTCGTAATCCAACCAATTTCCTTACTGCGACCAATTTTTGTATCCCGGCCAATTTTCTTACTCCAGCTAATTCCCATAGTCTGAGCAATTTTTACTACGACCAATGCCCTTACTCCAGCCAATTCCTATACGCCGACCAATTCCCTAAGGGGCGTACTCCGACCAATTCCCCACTCTGATCGATTCCCTTACTACAACAAATTCCATTATTGACCGACTGTTTTACTGACCAACTCCCTTACTGACCGAATGACTTACGTCTTCCTCAGTTCCGTAGCGCACATGTCGCATGGATAGAACTTGGACAGTGTTCCCATAAACTGTTCCAGTTCCTTGCGTTCCGTTCTCGTCGGTTGTTCCGGAATGTAGGCGGCCATTGTGTGCAGAAAGGTCCACGTGTTGCGTCCCAGTTGTTCACGACCCACAGGACACTCGTTCGACAGGTCGACGTGCTGTGTCGGTTCCTGGTTAGAATCCTTTTCCGTGTCTTTTCCTGTTTCTCCTCCGCCTGGGTTTCCTGCTCCAGCTCCACATCCTCCATCTCCTGGCTTTCCACAACTCACATCTGCCTTTAAAGCAATTTGACAAGGTGTCTTAAAAGTAATGCCTGTTGCAAGCACATATAATATGGTTATCCTTACAAATAATGATTAAAATTAAACGAAAAGCAATGTCAAGTCCGACCCTCTCAAAATGTTCATATTTATGACAAGGTACGTGCAAATGTTGCACCGGTATTATAGTACTTGTATATGGATATTTCCCTACCTGCGATTTCCTCCAAAACGCGATATCCTTCCAGAACGGGCAGCCTGATGCCATCGTCGTGTGGAGGCCAGTGTAGCTCACCCAGTTAATCCACACGAAGAAATGGTTGATCGACGGCGACGACGAATCATTGTGGAACCTGGTTCGATCGCGTCGTCTCCTTCCGGCATCGATGCTGACCAGCAACATCAGCAGCCGACTGAGCTACGTTTATGGGAACAATGGAGGAGGAGATGGATTAGGATCCAAGTCCCTGCAGGACTCCTTCGCAGCCACCTATTCGCTCATTCGCACAGACGCTGACGAACATACTCCTGCTGACACTGCGATGTTGACATAAACCATCTTATGTTGCATGCATTCTAACACCCGAACCTACTTCCTGTTAACCAATGCCATGATATTCCCCATCTACCTTTACCCACGTCATACACGTGCAGCTTATAACGCAGACTTCAATAACAATACATTGAATAGCTGATCAAGGCTGCGTCACGCTATTGTTGGAAACGTAACGTTGCTATGGCAGTTATTTATAATTATAGGCCTGTACTTCATTTCGCACCAGGCAGACTGGAAGAATGCACTAAAAACCACAAACACTTACAAAAAAGATTACAAAAGGAAACTTAACAATTAATCTATCGGTGACGTAAGTAAGGAAACTTAAACAATCAATCTATCGGTGACGTAAGTTCTATATGCACGCAATCTAATAAAGGACATGTTGTCTTTTATTGAGACCTGAAGCATATTAGAGAAAGAATTAAACACATTCCCATAATTATACCATGACGTAATCGTATTAAGTGTGATATTTCATGAGGTTAGTATGATTTGTAAAAAAGGTATTAGCATAGCAAAATACATCATAGGCATGAAGTGAAAACTGCCTAAACCTCAACAAAAACCTTTACTGACTACAAGTGAAAATTCTATAAGTGAAATTCAAACACTTCACGATGCTCGTTGTTCCAAAAGACAGAGGCTTATGAGTTAACGTTAGTGCAAGAGAGCTGTAGGCAGACTTGAAGCAGAAGGTTTTCAGTTTACAGCGCGAGACAGTCTCGGTATAGGAGAGTTTTGAACACGAGGAGGTACATCGTTCCAGGTGGAGGGACCAGCAACTGTGGATGAGCGCTGGTCAAAGCAAGACGTGTACCAGGAACAAAATACTTTCCAGCAGATGCTGATCGAAGAGAGAATCGGCCTCTAGCAGAGCTACAAGGTGCATAGCCTTGGATGATAGGTAGGATGGCAAACAATTTGCACGTTCTTTACATGTGAGGAGAGCCAGTTTGAAGCGGATACAGAACCAGTGTACAGAACGAAGAGCAGGTTGCTATGGTCTCGGTACCGGTAAGGGAGTATTTAAGACAGCCTGGCGCTGTATCCTCAGCCAGTGGCAGACATAGGCGTAAACTCCTGTAGGCCGCTAGGCTCGAGCCCCCAATAATTGAGGCGTCAGGCTTGCCCAGGCATTGAGCCCCCCAATATTATGACAGTAGTAATATATTTTTCGCCTAAACTCTGGGCTTAAAGTGTGAATGGACGGTCATGGACGGCGTCTAGGCAGGCACTTAGTTTCAAGGCTGAACGCCGTCCTGACCCTGCCTCTTATTAGACCAACAGACCACCACAGCCTGGACGCCGTCCATGCAGCAGTGTAATTACATTGGGCGGGTCAAGCTATACGCCACCCGCCCCAAGCAGCTTTCAGCGGCTCAGTGTATATATCTTGATTTTCGCGCGCATCCAAATATTTCCAACATGTGTTAGCCCATGGAGAACTAAATATTTCGGTATCCCCGGTTAGCCCCAGGATCTTCCGAAGAAATGATCGACTTTCCAGTATATATATATATATGATATATATATATATAATATTGTATATATATATATGTTAATACATATATGAACGTATCATGTCACATTATGCCGCCGTTTTATTTCCGTATAGGGCCTAGCTCTACACTTGCGGCGTCTTGTTGCGGGGTCTATTGGATTCGTTACACTTATAAACGAGGCTTTTATCAATTGCCACGTAAAATGAGTTTACTTAAGAGTGGATTTTCGCGCAAAAATCGATTTGCTGATAGTGAAGAATGTGACGGAGAAACTATAACTGCAACAATTAAATTAAGATGATGTGGCAGTGAAGCTGAGAAGGTAATTGATGAATCAAAAGCTGGTACGGTAGGTGTGAATGAAAAATCTCGTAGGCCTACTGACCGATATTGTAGAAGAAAATATGCTATATTAAAAAATAGCGAAGATGCAATGCTAGGAAACAAAATGTTTGATAGCGCTGTTAAAAAGGTATTGCCTGTTTCTTCAGCTGATTGTGACAGATGATTCAGTCAAAATTATGAATCTCTATCAAGCCAGTGGAAGAAACAAGCTGATCGTTACATCTGTAAATGAATTACTAATGTTTGGTATAAATGGTCCACCTCTCGCCCTATGGAATGCCGAAAAGTGCGTTATTGGTTGGTTGAAGTCGGGCAGACATAGAGCCCTGGACAAAAGCAGCAGGCTTGCCAAGGACATCTGAATTAGCTAGTAGGCCTAATAGTTCGAAATTGTATGCATAATTAACGAAAACTATTGCTTTGCTTTTTCTGTTTTCATTCATGATACTTCGGTGTTAGATAGAGTCACAAATTTTTGCCAGAGCTAATCATCTTAAAATAAACCTCGAGTTTTCCAATCTCCATTGTTCGACTTTTTGACACAGCTAGGCCTACATGTAAATAGTTGTGCCCTGCCATACGTGTGCATTTGAGGATCACTGCCAGTGGAACGCTCAGACAGACTAGCTCTGTCTGCCCGACCTTTAACCTACAACGGGACGCTCAAGGCTCTGGGGCTGATATGCCTCGGCCCTCGGGTTGCAGGCTGGTGCACGGGGGCCTAAACTGCTTGGTCAAGACCTGGGAAATATCTCTGGCAGACTCTGGACCTGTATAGCAATACTCAGTGTAGCCTACTCATCATAGCTGAGTTGGCTAGAGGGTGCTGGTGGAACAGAAATCTCGAACCAAATTTGTGTCCTGGCGGGGATTTGAACCCCGACCTCTCGATTGACAGTCCAGCGCGCTAACCACTACACTATCGAGCACCCCACGCCAGTCTCTAGAATGTTATGCAAGCAGCAAACCATACAATTATACGGTCATCGCAGGCACTAAAATGATTCGCCCCGTACCGCACGGGGGGGGCTTGCAGCGCACCCCAGAACCATCCCCCTCACCTCCCGTCACATACGAATGGGAAGGGGAGGGGAATGAGGGCAATGGGCCCTCCCAATATTTTCGACAAGTTTACGCCTATGGTGGCAGACACACGCATTTGGCACTAAGGTGCCGATCAATCAAAGGTACCGTAAGTGACATACTCAGCTATAGCCAGAAACGTTTGGGTCTATCTGAAACTTGCTGACTCATCATTTCTACGTTGCGTCAACGTTAAGTCAAGCTCACAAGGAGCTTAATACCAAAACGTCAACGAGCACTGATACTATTAAGAGATGCGCTGCTAATATGCAAAGTTGAAAACACCTTTTGATTATTTAGATGCAAACTACTTTTTGTACACACTGCTTAGGCCTATATAAGTATTCATTCATTCATTCATTCTGGAGATTTATATAGCGCCCCTTCAAGAAAAGTATAAGTATATTATTTCTAAAAATAATTATTTTATATATGACTTAAATAAATACACTTTATTTCGTCCTAAGCAAAACAGACTGAACAGGTAACATGAAGACTAGAAAGACAAACAAAAAACATAAGAAACACTCACATAGCAGAACCGAACAAAAGCTCAAACCATCGCTCCACTGGAGGCGTAAGCGTTGTAAACCCAAGATCTGACATCATGCCATTTTGCTCTTTTGCTGACGAACCAAGTCCATTAACTGGAGAAATAAACTCGCGTTTATAACAGTACTGAATGTCAAAGACAGCATGTTGATTGTACTATTACCAGTAGGCCTACTGTACTTAGCATGCAGTTAAGGGGTCTGAAGTTTAAACTGTCTCTCATAGAATTAAAGTCCAGACTGCCTATAGACTTACAACAAAACAATAGGGCCTATGTAGCTACTATTGCGATTCCCATATTTGAAAACCAAACACTTTACGATACATAGGCTATTGTTCCAGCAAGCGTTTAGTTTACACAACTGAGAATGAGAAAATCTCACTGCTATATGCTGAGCCATGCCTTATAACTGGGAGGCTATAATAGGCCTATGTCTGCTGTAAGTAAAGCCGCATTAATTAACGGGGACAAAGCCGAATTGCTTTTGAAAATATCATTATTAGCTGCGTAAAAATTGCGCATTAGGCCTATAGGTCAGCTATCCACATCGCATCTCACTTTACTACCAGCACAAAGGATAATATTAACTCCCAAGTATTTCCTCTGTTCGGTTCACAAAAACTTTGTGACATAGATAAGCCTACATATAGCAGACAGGGAGGCCTTGCATCAGGCCAGTAACTAGCATTACGCAATTACGCAACTGCGTAAAGATTTAAACAGCTCTCAAAAACTACAAACCGTTTAGATTACTTATTGACATCCTAGATTACTATTATTCGTTGAATTTATATTGTGAAGACTTTATTATTGTGAGGTTGGCAAACATTTTCCTTCGCTGACGCTAAATTATGACTCTGGAAATTTTGTGGCACTTCTGAAATTTCGATCACAGACCGACAGCACGGCAGTTTAAATCATCGTAGGCTAATGTCATATGTTCCACGCAATGCACAGTACATACGTTCGGTGATTCAGAATGTGTGGTCAGTAAACTCGAAACAGTATTGTCGCAGAAATTCGTGCGGGCAAGTTTTACACTATATTGCTAGATATGAGCGCAGATATCAGTAGCACAGAAGTGACAGAACAGATATCGGTCTGCTTATTAAAGTTGATGGCGGTAAGAACCCCGGTTCTCAGAATGTGGTAAAAAGAACAATTTACAGCTTTCATCCGAACTCGTGACGCCACTGGCGAAACTACTACGACAATCGTCGAGCAGCAGCTATCAGAGGTCGGACTCGAAGAGAGAGAATGGAGGAAAGGGAGGAAGAGAGCGCAATGGAGGAACGGGTAAAAGAGAGCGAAATAGGGGCAGGGAGGAAGAGAGAGCGAAAGGAGGAGAGGCAGGAAGAGGTGCGAATGGGTGGAAGGGAGGAAGAGAGCGAAATGGAGGAAAGGGAGAAAGAGAGCAAGTGGAGGGTATGGAGGAAGAGAGCAAATAAAGAAAAGGGAGGAAGAGAGCAAATGGAGGAAAGGGAGGAAGAGAGCGAAATGGAGGAAAGGGAGGAAGAGAGCGAAATGGAGGATAGGGAGGAAGAGAGCAAAACGGAGGAAAGGGAAGAAGAGAGCGAAATGGTGGAAAGGGAGGAATAGAGCGAAACGGAGGAAAGGGAGGAAGAGAGCGAAATGGAGGGCAAGGAGGAAGACAACGAAATGGAGGAAAGGGAGGAAGAGAGCGAAATGGAGGGTAAGGAGGAAGAGAGCGAAATGCAAGAAAGGGAGGAAGAGAGCGAGTTGGAGGAGAGGGAGGAGAGAGCGAAATGAAAGGGAGGAATAGAGCGAAATGGAGAGTAAGGAGGAAGAGAGCAAAATGGAGGAAAGGGAGTAAGAGAGCGAAATAGAGGAAAGGGTGGAAGAGAGCGAAATGGAGGAAAGGGAGGAAGAGAGCGAAATGGAGGAAAGGTAGGAGGTGCGAATGGAGGAAAGGGAGGAGGTGCGAATGGAGGAAAGGGAGGAGGTGTGAATGGAGGAAAGGGAGGAGGTGCGAATGGAGGAAAGGGAGGAGGTGAGAATGGAGGAAAGGGAGGAGGTGCGAAAGGAGGAAAGGGAGGAGAAGCGAATGGAGGAAAGGGAGGAGGTGAGAATGGAGGAAAGGGAGGAGGTGCGAATGGAGGAAAGGGAGGAGGTGCGAATGGAGGAAAGGGAGGAGGTGAAAATGGAGGAAAGGAGGAGGTGAAAATGGAGGAAAGGGAGGAGGAGCGAATGGAGGAAAGAGAGGAGGTGCGAATGGAGGAAAGGGAGGAGGTGCGAATGGAGTGAAAGGGAAGAGGTGAAAATGGAGGAAAGGGAAGAGGTGAGAATGGAGGAAAGAGAGGAGGTGCGAATGGAGGAAAGGGAGGAGGTGCGAATGGAGGAAAGGAAGGAGGTGGGAATGGAGGAAAGCGAGGAGGTGAAAATGGAGGAAAGGGAGGAGGTGCGAATGGAGGAAAGGGAGGAGGTGCGAATGGAGGAAAGGGAGGAGGTGCGAATGGAGGAAAGGGAGGAGGTGCGAATGGAGGAAAGGGAGGAGGTGGGAATGGAGGAAAGGGAGGAGGTGAACATGGAGGAAAGGGAGGAGGTGCGAATGGAGGAAAGGGAGGAGGTGAAAATGGAGGAAAGGGAAGAGGTGCGAATGGAGGAAAGGGAGGAGGTGCGAATGGAGGAAAGGAGGAGGTGCGAATGGAGGAAAGAAAGGAGGTGCGAATGGAGGAAAAGGAGGAGGTGCGAATGGAGGAAAGGGAGGAGGTGAAAATGGAGGAAAGGGAGGAGGAGCGAATGGAGGAAAGGGAGGAGAGGTGAAATGGAGGAAAGAGAGGAGGTGAAAATGGAGGAAAGGGAGGAGGTGCGAATGGAGGAAAGGGAGGAGGTGCGAATGGAGGAAAGGGAGGAGATGCGAATGGAGGAAAGGGAGGAGGTGAAAATGGAGGAAAGGGAGGAGGAGCGAATGGAGGGAAAGGGAGGAGGTGCGAATGGAGGAAAGGGAGGAGTTGAAAATGGAGGAAAGGGAGGAGGAGCGAATGGAGGAAAGGGAGGAGGTGCGAATGGAGGAAAGGGAGGAGGTGCGAATGGAGGAAAGGGAGGAGGTGCGAATGGAGGAAAGCGAGGAGGTGAAAATGGAGGAAAGGGAGGAGGTGAAAATGGAGGAAAGGGAGGAGGTGCGAATGGAGGAAAGGGAGGAGGTGCAATGGAGGAAAGGGAGGAGAGGAGCGAATGGAGGAAAGGGAGGAGGTGCGAATGGAGGAAATGGAGGAGGAGCGAATGGAGGAAAGGGAGGAGGTGCGAATGGAGGAAAGGGAGGAGGTGAAAATGGAGGAAAGGGAGGAGGTGAAAATGGAGGAAAGGGAGGCAGAGCGAATGGAGGAAAGGGAGGAAGTGCGAATAGAGGAAAGGGAGGAGGAGCGAAAGGAGGAAATGGAGGAGGTGAGAATGGAGGAAAGGGAGGAGGTGCGAATGGTGGAAAGGGAGGAGGTGCAAATGGAGGAAAGGGAGGAGGTTCTGCCTTATAGTGAGTGTCCTTTCCTTCTAATCTTGCATGTAGTACAGCGTGTGGTTTTCGGTCAACTTGCATTCGCTCTATAATAATTATTATGTCGAAACCATCGAAGTCTTCTTTGAACGACTTTGTCTAGCAGAGTTGTTTCGATCCATATGCTGTCTAATGCCAGCGTTTCTTATTTTCTGAAGTCTTGAAATCTCTGCGATCTTCCGCAGTAAACTAATTTCTGCTTTAATAATTCTTTTCTTGTCTTGCTTTCGCACTGGCCAACATTCCGACCCGTAGCCTAGAGGCAAATCGGTTGTATCTTCGTCTCACATAATTAGCCTAATTATTATCTTTGTATGTTTTTTGGTCTTGGTAGGCCCTAAGTAGTAATAGGATTGCAAGGGGTGTTCAGGCACGAATGAGGAAGCTTTTCGCCTCGCAAGATATAATTAAAATTATGAAATTATTTAATTTCCCAAAGAACTGATTTAAATTGTTATTACTTTTAACCAAAAAGATGGTATCCAAAATGCACCATTATACACACCCAAATAAAAAGTTCCTTAATTAGGCCTACATGCAGCCTCTTCCCGGACCCCTCCCCTCAGAGAGGTTGGAATCTGCGTAATTTTTGGGAAGCTCTGGTTAGGCTACGCCACTGCCTTGCATCGATCGTGGACCGAATATGCACCAAAATTGAGTACAATTAAATGCTAGGCCAGTAGGCCTAACTGACTAATAACAACATCACATTTATCTAGTAAGGCCTGAAACACAAATTACCGATGCCAATTCAAAATAATACCATCCGCATACAAGATGCAACTCAGCCAGGACTGAGTAATACAACGTATGGCCTAGACCTTCATGATGCTCTCAAATACACAATAAACTTAGGCCATTAACGTTAAACAACGAAGGCGACAAAGAACTCTCCTGCCTTACACCGCTCCTAACTGTAAATGACTTTGGCATACTGCGTATGTCACAGTCATTATGTCATGTGAATTATACAATATTCTAAAAAGTAGAATTTATCATAAACGTTCAGGATTTCATTAGCAGAATAAA
The DNA here is from genome assembly GCA_020284085.1 of Aporrectodea caliginosa. Lineage (NCBI taxonomy): Eukaryota > Metazoa > Annelida > Clitellata > Crassiclitellata > Lumbricidae > Aporrectodea > Aporrectodea caliginosa. Next base: position 85,086 of record JACEVL010000006.1, on the reverse strand, counting down.
ACTTTCGCGCAAGTAGCCTACGCATGCACGTTACTGGCTTTGAAAGCATATCTAAGCAATTTAGACTAAATGAATTGAACAATTTCAAAATGAATGTAAAAATTTGTACCCTGAGAGTTTTTCAGCATACGAAAAAATAAGCAAGTTAAAGATTTTGGTTTTGATGCATAATATATTAGGACAAATCAGGGCCGTTTTAAGGTCGTCGTATAGGCCCTATAGGCACTTTTGCATCCGTAGACCCCAACTGCCAGCTCTGCATTAAAGCTAAATGCATAATAATTATTATGCATGCTGGTTATACATTATTTATTGACGTCATTTTGTATGCCTTATCATGATTCACGAACACACCCAGTTTTGATTTTAAATCTCAATTTACTTTTTGTAATGTTGATTATTTAATTCATTCATTCATTCCCTTGCTAAGATTTATATATGGCGCCCCTTCAAGATTACTACTCAGGAGCGCTCCCGACCCCAGTACTGCTGAAAAGGACAGTTTTGGAAGTGAGAATAGAAAGAGTCAGAGTGGACCCTAAGAAGCAAAAGCGCAACATAAAAGGGAGCCCGTTCCAAAGCGAGGGACCAAGGCGCGATTCTGCTTTTAGTAGCTGAAAGGGGGCAAGGCACGATGAGCACTCCCCGCTCAGTAGAGTGGAGAGAGCTGAGAGCGACGACCGGGAGCACTCAAGGTAGGGCAGCAGAGGTCCCCGAAGATAGGCTGGGGCGAGGCCCAGCAAGGACCGCCAGACCAAAGCGATGATCCGATTTGAGATCCGCTGCTGGATGGGGAGCCAGTAGAGCACATTCGGCATATATAACCAGAGACATGGCCAAACCTTGGAATGCATCCGAAAAGGCATGCGGCAGAACACCTTTGCGGACGCATTCCCATATATATCCACTAACGTGTAGGCCTAATACAACTTAGTTTTCAATATCTCATTTTCAGAAGGTTAGTATGCCCTATAGCGCAGTGCCTACTCTGCCTAATGGATAATACGGCCCTGGGACAAGCATATAAACATAAAGCAATTTAAAGTGCACTTTGTGAACTGGCTTCATGTCATGATGTAAGAGGTATTTTATCTCAACTGTTATGAAAACAACTATAATTGAGTTGTGCAACTAGCGATTGAGGCTCTGTTTATTCATTTTAATCTGAACTGTAAAACCAATTGGCCGATGCGTGCTCTTACTTTTGGCTACCATTTTATCTGTACCCTCAAGCAATGGCTATATTTAGAACATCGCCATAATGTAGTGCGCATTTAACAACCGGTTTACTTTACTGCATGAAAACGCATCCTCATCAAATTATTGGGCAGGCAGGCCTCTCTGGTTCTCTCTCATGGTAAATGAGGCTAACGATTCTGACACTGGCCCCAGGCAAGCTGCGGCAACCGCAATAGGAAGTTTGGCTTTTAGGGCCACTGATCGGTGTTGGCCGCCCGATGAATGCGGCCTGATTGCGATTTACCGTCGATGGGGGCGTGGCCCGCCGCACCCTGGATGCTGGTCTGAAATTTGTTATTGGTGCCAGCGGTGGGACGCCAAAAGGGTTATGTATGAAGTGGGCTGTAACTGGTTAAGAACCTGACCGGGTGGAGCGGCTTTGCGTGAGCTCCAGTTTGCTGGTTATGAAACTCATAGGCCTGGGGCTAATTCGTGTGGTATCTGGGGAGGGCAAGCGTGGGCTTGACGAAATCACTGGGGTGTGGATGTATCCGAGTTTGCCTCAGCTTCTGTGGCCCTAGTCGATTGTTTGCGGTGAACAGATAACTCCGCCTGGATAGTCAGTTTTAGCCATTGGTACCTGGCTTGGGGCTTCACCGCCTCATTTTCCACTAAAGTGGAAAGCTTCCTTTTAAAGCTCTAGGAGTCTGAAGGTTACGCCCGCGATGATTTTTCCTTTTGAATTGTATCTTCCTTTAGTGTCTGTAGTTTTAGCATAAGCTCTTCAGTGTGATTCTTCCTTTATTTGTTTTTTAGTTGTAAGTTACAGTTGTGTTGGCTTTATTTTGCTTTTGCCAGGCCAGGCCAGGCTATGCTTGTTTTTGGGTTGTGTTGGTGGGGTTGTAGTTACGGATTTTTATTTTAGTTACTTTTAGCTACTACGATTCTAACGATAATTAAGGCTGTGAACTGTAACAGCGGTTAACACCTCATGGTTTCAACAATTTGTTCATATTGAAAGTTTTGAAGTGCTGGGCATTCAGCCTCGCGAATACCTCGACTCTTCAAAGTAATCGATTTACCAGTGCTGGCTGTGGGCATTTTTCTGCCTCTGTTTGGTCGAACAACCATGGGTTGGCAATCTCCCTGTTTTGTTTTTTGTGCTAACGAAAATAAGCATTGAATTTTCTGCTTAAGTTGTTGCTGTGTTGCAAGGCCAGGCCATGATCATCTGCAGCATGGTGCAATCGTTGACTGAAAAACATAACCATTGTTTTTCGTTAACGAACATTTTTCGTTATCTGTTATCGTTAACGAGAATTCGCCACCAGTCTTTCTTCTGGTATTTGTTCAAACGAAATACCGTTGATCTGATGGTCAAGTGGTGGAACGCTCTTTACCATTCCTGCTGGCGTCTTCCCTTATATTTTACAAACCAAGTAAGCCTGTGGCTGGTGAGACAACAAGCCCATGCCCCTGCCAAGTGTTTCAAGCAAGGCGGGGTTTGCATACAATAATGCAGAGCTTCATATGGGTCCATCAAATGCCCAATACTCTGAAAGGGATGGCACCGGTTCTGAACAGACCAGGCCAGTGTGCGGTAAATACCAACCGAACCTAGCAATAGA
>JACEVL010000006.1:0-68659 GCA_020284085.1 Aporrectodea caliginosa | reverse complement strand
TACGTCATCTTTCGATAGACGTTGTCATGGGGACGTGCAACATTTCTCAATCGTTCGTGAAAGAACTTCGAAGACGGTCGATCAAAGCCAACAATTTTAATAAATTTTATTAAATATCTTTGGTCTACGCTCTAAAATCTTTGAATCAACAAGAATTTCAAGACGGTCGACGTTTTACATCTTCGAAAGAGCAAGAAATCTTCTAATGAACAAGAATTTCAAGTCGGTCGACGTTTTAAGCAATCGCAGACAGCAAGAAAACAGCACAACGAACAGACTGTATGCGACCACACATGCGAAGATTCGAGTAAGAAATTTCTTTTTTTGCATTAATTAAGAAATAGATTATTCGTCGCTTCACTAAGTTGTTCGATGGTTCATTAATCAGCAAAACTAATGGGCAAATGACACCAGAACACGGTCCTGGGAAACCCGGGCCATGTTCTCCATAGGTTTCTCCCTCCAAAAAGCCGTTGGCCTATTCCCTTCGACCCGGGTCACATGACCGTGTTTTACCTTTAGCACAGAATAGATAAAGCGTAGATTGTACAGAATACAGATTAACCAAGTGTTGTTATTGGTGGCAAAGGTGTAACAACTAATAAGGCAATTGGTAAATGTGAACAGCAGTTTCGAAATCTGTTCACTGAACGGCGATATTCAAGTTAAACGTGAATCGTGTTCAACTCAAGGCACGTGTTTTCTGTCTCTATGGTTTTTTTCTAGGTGTTACGCTTCTGTGTTGTAACAGATTTCCATGCATGTGATTTGTTCACTGAGACGTTATAGTTACAGTGTTTCTCATCTTACTTTAATTTTAGACCTACTCACACTTCACCTTCAAATTTTCTGTCGCCTTCGACATTCTGCCGAAACTTCGTCAGTGGTGGGTGATCTGTAATCTACGAACCCCGTCCGATAAGCAGTCAGTTCGTGTATTAATTGCATGCAACGTCTGGGAGTTTCCATTCATCTTTTGGCTCAGGACACGCAGAGGAAGGTAGGATATGATCGTGTAATCAGCAAAGAAATGGCATACCTGACTGAGACTTCGATAGAGACTGTTTTTTGCTCTTCTGGCGTAGGGTTAGAATACACCTCTCTGTTCTTAATAGATATGTCTAATATATATTATAGTTAAATGTACTGTTCTTAATAGATATGTCTAATATATATTATAGTTACTTCCTCAGCTATAATAAATTTACTGACCGTAAATTGTCAGTGGATTCGAAGATCAGACGGCGAGAGAAAGGAGTGACCACCGGAATTCGTATGCCCGCGAACATTGTCTCAGTGGTGAACAGTCGGCTTTTCATTTAGCTTGTGATGTCGTTTGTAATAAGGCTTGGCGTTGTAATTGTAAATGTGACTGAACATTTATATAGCGCCGCTAAGAGAGCGAATCATGAGGGACGTTCTTTGCGCTAGCCTATGTGATGAAAGATGTCATTAAGACCTACACTTTTACATAAGTTAAATAGCAGAACAATGCACAGTAAAGTAGAAGGTTCACCAGTGGCAATCCGAAGCGCACAAGTGGAATCAACCAACGGATTCTCATCAACAATACACTAGATTACACTATGTGTCGCATAATATAGCGCCTTTTGAGTCTACTACCTCACATGACTATTTAATTAGCTCGTCTAATTGTTTAAGTCCGTTTAAAGATAATTTGAAAGTGTTTGCTGAAGAGGATTAAATGCAACAGCACGTACAAACAGCGGAAGAGTGTTTCAAGAGGAAGATCCGAGACATGAGATGACAGTCAGCTCGAGTTGATAGACGGAAGCGTTGCACCTGCGTGGCATCACGAGCAGCTGAGCGCAACGATCGCTGACCTGCTTGACCTTACATATAATTATGTAGGCTATGTCAGGGCGTGCCGAGAAAGCCTTAATAGTGCACTAGTGCATCTATTGTATGTAGCTTAACCCATTTTATAATTGTAATTGTAATTGTAATCGAACATTTATATAGCGCCGCTCAAAAATCAGCAGCGCTCTCGACCTGCGTCAGTGCCTGCATCAGGAAACAAGAAAGGCATAAGACGTCTACGGAACTGGGAAGGAGAGAGGGCTAGTAACTCAAGGCGAAGAGACTGAGGAAGAGACAAGCTGTAATAAATATCGCTAGGTGACGGTAACGTAAAGTGTCCATTTATATTGCATGAATATTAAAAAATCAATCAACGTCCTTGCGACAAAAGGAAACCAAACAAGGCTCCATCGCAGGGGAGTCTTGTACTTTATTCTTTTCTGTAATGATACTGCAATCTGTCATAACGTGTAATAATATTAATCTTCGTGGGTTTCCTGTGTTTCTTTAGGTACCGGTGAGGCGACGGAGGCGAGCTGGGATGGGTGTGATGAGATTGAGGCGAGAAGGGATGGGTGTGACGAGATTGAGGCGAGAAGGGATGGGTGTGACGAGATTGAGGCGAGAAGGGATGGGTGAGGAGGCGAGATTGTGATGGGTGTGGTGGGTGCCCTAGGCTCTGTCGTGTGTTTTGTTATGTATTAGGGGTTTATTTGTTGTAGTCCTGGCGGGCCGCTGGCGTGGTGTTAAAACCCGTAAGCTCATTATGGCAGGAGGGCCACTGGCGTGGCATTAAACCCCGCAAGCCCCGTATTATTACTTTTGAATTTGTTTTTTTATTTTCTTAATTTTGTATTGTCTTGTCGATGAGCCTAGGGATGAGAATGAGGATGAGAGGGAAGAGGGTAGGAGAAGAAAGAAGGGGCAGAGGGATGAGAATGAGGATGAGAGGGACTGGGTTAGAAGGAAGAAGGGGCAGAGGAATGAGGTTGAGGATGACAGGGACTAGGTTAGGAAAAAGAAGAGGCAGAGGTTGAATCAAGGCAGGGCAACTACAGTAGAGTCCGAAAGAAATTCTACTTAAAGACGATAAAGATCACCCGAAGGTACAGTACATCGGAAGTTTAATGTATGCAAGAGCTGACGAGGTCAAATGCTAATTATTTTATTATTCTAGTCTAGTAGGTATACACTGATATGGACTTTGAGATGGACTCATACGAAATGCTCTGTGTGTGTGTGTGTGTGTGTGTGTGTCTGTCTGTCTCTGTCTGTCTGTCTGTCTGTCTCTCTTTATCTCTCTTTCAAATTGCCTCTAAATTAAAGTATTGACGTCTAGCACGCTAATCTAATATTATTCATTCATTCATTTATTCTATGTCTCCCTGTCTGACTCTATCACTGTATCTCCCAGTCTCTGTCTTCTGTGTCTCTGTCTCGATCTTTCTCTCGACATAATATACATGTAAGGCTGAGACACGTGTAACCGTGGTCACTGGTCCATTTTGCAAGGCTATACGAGACGGTCTTTCGGTTTGTCGGCAGTCCATTTAATACTGTTCGGTAGAGGAGTGAGGGAGAGGGAGAAACAGGAATGAAGAGAGGATTTCTCCAGAAGGCACATGCTTTGTCACATTAGGGCGTAAATGTTCTGCGCGTAGTAGGTTAGTTTGTAACAAAGAGGAATGTGTCATTCGACTAACTTATAAACTTTTTGCAGAGTTCTGCAACGAAAAGAAGATGACGAATATCAGACAAGTGCAATCATCCAATCGAGATGTGACGCAAACGAAAACAGACGATAGGCTATTCTGCTGAGTAATTCTTGAACTAGAGGACTTTTGAGATGGCTTCGGCAACGATCATCCTGAATGGAATTTTCGAAATTTAACTTCGATTATCAAAACAATTCGACTACATGGTGCAGGCTATCTACGAATCAACGTTCTTTGTCTAAAAATATCAACCAATATTCGAATTGCTGTGTTGTTCGTTGTAAAATTACAGTCGCTTTCCTAAATTTCACAGGTTGATATCAGCCGTTATAATTATATCCAGCAGAAAGAGCGGCACCTTCTTGGCTGCACTCCATCCTCCTTGTCTGATCTATGTCGACCTGTCTCCAGTGTTGTATAAATTACATTGCAAATGTAATTCAATTATAATTGCAATTACATGCTTGTAAATGTAATTGAATTACAATTATTACAATTACTTGATTGTGAAAGTAATTGAATTATAATTACATTTTGACTGTAATTCAATGACCAATTGTCATTTGTTTCAAATTGTTCCTTTAAATTTGGCAAATGATTTATAATTTTTCCCCATAATTTTTAATGTAGGCCTACTCTATTTTTAAACTAAAACAGTCAATGTGCCTAAGGCCTGTAAATTGTAATCTATACATTAAATTGTATTATAAGTTTGTCAAGTATCCAAAATACGATTTACAATTATGACCGATTAAAACAAGTTAGGGTTTATTTGAAATTAGGAGTAAAAGTTTTTCATAATGATAGTCTGTTAGAGAACTTAGTTGATTGCGCATTTGTCCAGCTGTGCTAAAGAGACGCTCAACCAGAGCTGATGATGGAAGCTCTGTTATCTGTAGGCAGCCGCAGTAAGCTAGCTGAGAATGAGTGCATGACTGCTTGGATAGTCTGATAATAATGGTCAGCCCTTGCCCTTGGGGTGTATCAAAGTGTGCTGTAAGATTGTAACAGCGGTGTAAGGATAGAATAATGTTGACAATTATGCTGACATGCAATTATAGCGCAGAGCAGTTTATTCAATTAAACGGGTGGCCCGGGTCAACCCGGCAGGCTGGCATCGTTGCTGACCTTATGAAAGTAATTCGTAATTTACACTTCATTCAATTACAAATTACATGCAATATTGTAATTGAAATACAATTACAATTACTGGACTTGAAATGTAATGTTATTCAATTACAACTACAATTACGGAACTTGTAATTCAACTACGTAATTCAATTACATGTTAGAGGCAGAACTGATATGGTTGTGGAGCGATTTGTAAATTTTAGCAATGAGGTTACTGATGGTGGACGGGGAAGTGTTAGGGCGGAAGAAGAGCGGGTTGAGCGGCGTGGTTGGTTGGACTGTGAACAACTGACGAATAGGCCTAGCCTATAGGAGGGCTGGGAAAAATTGGAGTGTTTGGGTATTATATATATATATATATATATATATATATATATATATATATATATATATATATATATGGACAGGCCAGCGCCGCTGGACGTACGCACTTACGCAAGTGCGTACAGCGCTGAAAGGCTAAGAAACGAAAAATTGCAAATGAAAAAAGTGAAATATTATTAAGTTACAAAATTATAATAACTTAGGTACTAGTTTTAATATTAGGTAAACTAACAGTCTAACACATCTAGCAGTGGCGTAACCAGAGCTTCCCAAAAATTACGCAGATTCCAACCTCTCTGAGGGGAGGGGTCTGGGAAGAGGCTGTAGGCCTAATTAAGGAACTTTTTATTTGGGTGTGTATAATGGTGCATTTTGGATACCATCTTTTTGGTTAAAAGTAATAACAATTTAAATCAGTTCTTTGGGAAATTAAATAATTTCATAATTTTAATTATATCTTGCGAGGCGAAAAGCTTCCTCATTCGTGCCTGAACACCCCTTGCAATCCTATTACTACTTAGGGCCTACCAAGACCAAAAACATACAAAGATAATTAGGCTAATTATGTGAGACGAAGATACAACCGATTTGCCTCTAGGCTACGGGTCGGAATGTTGGCCAGTGCGAAAGCAAGACAAGAAAAGAATTATTAAAGCAGAAATTAGTTTACTGCGGAAGATCGCAGAGATTTCAAGACTTCAGAAAATAAGAAACGCTGGCATTAGACAGCATATGGATCGAAACAACTCTGCTAGACAAAGTCGTTCAAAGAAGACTTCGATGGTTTCGACATAATATTATAGAGCGAATGCAAGTTGACCGAAAACCACACGCTGCACTACATGCAAGATTAGAAGGAAAGGACACTCACTATAAGGCAGAACCTCCTCCCTTTCCTCCATTTGCACCTCCTCCCTTTCCTCCATTCGCACCTCCTCCCTTTCCTCCATTCTCACCTCCTCCCCTTTCCTCCATTCGCTCCTCCTCCCTTTCCTCCATTCGCACTTCCTCCCTTTCCTCCATTCGCTCTTCCTCCCTTTCCTCCATTTTCACCTCCTCCCTTTCCTCCATTTTCACCTCCTCCACCTCCTTTTCCTCCATTCGCACCTCCTCCCTTTCCTCCATTCGCTCCTCCTCCCTTTCCTCCATTCGCACCTCCTCCCTTTCCTCCATTCGCTCCTCCTCCCTTTCCTCCATTCGCACCTCCTCCCTTTCCTCCATTCGCACCTCCTCCCTTTCCTCCATTTTCACACCTCCTCCCTTTCCTCCATTTTCACCTCCTCCCTTTCCTCCATTCGCACCTCCTCCCTTTCCCCTCCATTCGCACCTCCTCCCTTTCCTCCATTCGCACCTCCTCCCTTTCCTCCATTTTCGCCTCCTCCCTTTCCTCCATTTTCACCTCCTCCCTTTTCCTCCATTTGCTCCTCCTCCCTTTCCTCCATTCGCTCTTCCTTCCCTTTCCTCCATTTTCACCTCCTCCCTTTCCTCCATTTTCACCTCCTCCCTTTCCTCCATTCGCTCCTCCTCCTTTCCTCCATTTTCACCTCCTCCCTTTCCTCCATTCGCTCCACCTCCTCCTCTTTTCTCCATTCGCTCCTCCTCCCTTTCCTCCATTTTCACCTCCTCCCTTTCCTCCATTCGCTCCTCCTCCCTTTCCTCCATTTTCACCTCCTCCCTTTCCTCCATTCGCACCTCCTCCTTCCCTTCCTCCATTTTCACCTCCTCCCTTTCCTCCATTTTCACCTCCTCCCTTTCCTCCATTCGCTCCTCCTCCTTTCCTCCATTCTCACCTCCTCCCTTTCCTCCATTCGCACCTCCTCCCTTTCCTCCATTCGCGCTCCTCCTACCTTTTCCTCCATTCGCACCTCCTCTCCCTTTCCTCCATTCGCTCTTCTCTCCCTTTCCTTCATTCGCACCTCCTCCCTTTCCCTCCATTCGCACCTCCTCCCTTTCCTACATTCGCACCTCCTCTTTTTCCTCCATTCGCATCTGCTCCTCCTCCCTTTCCTCCATTTTCACCTCCTCCCTTTCCTCCATTTTCACCTCCTCCCTTTCCTCCATTCGCACCTCCTCCCTTTCCTCCATTCGCACCTCCTCCCTTTCCTCCATTCTCACCTCCTCCTCCCTGTTCCTCCATTCGCACCTTCCTCCCTTTCTTCCTTTCGCACCTCCTCCCTTTCACTCCATTTCACTCTCCCCTCCTCCCTTTCCTTCCATTCGCACCTCCTCCCTTTCCTCCATTCTCACCTCCTCCTCTTTCCTCCATTCGCACCTCCTCCCTTTCCTCCATTCGCACCTCCTCCCTTTCCTCCTTCATTCCTCACCTCCTCCCTTTCCTCCATTTTCACCTCCTCCCTTTCCTCCATTTCCTCTCCTCCCTTTCCTCCAATCTCACCTCCTCCCTTTCCTCCATTCGCACCTCCTCCCTTTCCTCCATTCGCACCTCCTCCCTTTTCCTCCAGTCCATCTTCCTCCCTTTCCTCCATTTCGCTCTCTCTCTTCCTCCCTTTCCTCCATTTCTGCTCTCTTCCACCCTTTGCTCTATTTCCTCCATCTTACTCCCTTTCCTCCATTTTGCTCTCTTCCTCCTTTCCTCCATTTCGCTCTATTCCTCCCTTTCATTTCGCTTCTCTTCCTCCCTCCTCCTCCTCCAACTCTGCTCTCTTCCTCCCTTTCTTGCATTTCTGCTCTCTTCCTCCCCACCCTACCCTCCATTTCGCTCTCTTCCTCCCTTTTCCTCCATTTCGCTCTTTTCCTTCTTGCCCTCCATTTCCTGCCTCTCTTCCTCCCTTTCCTCCTGTTTCTGCTCTCTTCCTCCCTTTCCACCATTTCGCTCTCTTCTTCCCTTTCCTCCATTTTTGCTCTCTTCCTCCCTATCCTCCATTTCGCTCTCTTCCTCCCTTTCCTCCATTTCGCTCTCTTCCTCCCTTTCCTCCATTTGCTCTCTTCCTCCCTTTTCTTTATTTGCTCTCTTCCTCCATACCCTCCACTTGCTCTCTTCCTCCCTTTCCTCCATTTCTGCTCTCTTCCTCCCTTCCACCCATTCGCACCTCTTCCTGCCTCTCCTCCTTTCGCTCTCTTCCTCCCTACCCCTATTTCGCTCTCTTCTTCCCGTTCCTCCATTGCGCTCTCTTCCTCCCTTTCCTCCATTCTCTCTCTTCGAGTCCGACCTCAGATAGCTGCTGCTCGACGATTGTCGTAGTAGTTTCGCCAGTGGCGTCACGAGTTCGGATGAAAGCTGTAAATTGTTCTTTTACCACATTCTGAGAACCGGGGTTCTTACCGCCATCAACTTTAATAAGCAGACCGATATCTGTTCTGTCACTTCTGTGCTACTGATATCTGCGCTCATATCTAGCAATATAGTGTAAAACTTGCCCGCACGAATTTCTGCGACAATACTGTCTCGAGTTTACTGACCACACATTCTGAATCACCGAACGTATGTACTGGGCATTGCGTGGAACATATGACATTAGCCTACGATGATTTAAACTGCCGTGCTGTCGGTCTGTGATCGAAATTTCAGAAGTGCCACAAAATTTCCAGAGTCATAATTTAGCGTCAGCGAAGGAAAATGTTTGCCGACCTCACAATAATAAAGTCTTCACAATATAAATTCAACGAATAATAGTAATCTAGGATGTCAATAAGTAATCTAAACGGTTTGTAGTTTTTGAGAGCTGTTTAAATCTTTACGCAGTTGCGTAATTGCGTAATGCTAGTTACGCGCCTGATTTTTGGTAGGTATAGCCAAATTATATTATCTACTATTATAATATATAATACTATATATATTATAATGAGTATAAAATACTGTTAATATGACATTTGTACAAATATTTTATTTGTACACCTAAATGGCTTCTCTCGAGTGTTATCTTTCAAATTTTAAAAATATCAAATTTCAAACTGTTTTGTTCCTTGAACATTTTAGTTAAACTACATCATTACCACATGGCTTCACGATTCGGTAGTTGAATCCTTTTTGCTTGGTTTGTGTACCATTTGTTAACTATTTCTGCTATTTGTGTCTAGTCAGCGATAGGCTAAGTTCATACCTTAAGGCTTAGGCCTATGGCGTTCTTGGAAATTGAACGTATTTTCTAGTTTTTATATTAATTTCGATAAATGTCTGGTTTGCTACTATATATAGTATTGTCTTCAGTCAAAATCAAACACGACTCATACTACATCTTAGCTACCAGTGACAGCTGGTCCTACCAGCACTGAATTTATAGAGCAATTTTGTTCAGATGACTGCTAAAACTGCTACCATTACAGCGTGGAAATTTAAAAAGTTCGGACGCTCGTTCTTCGTACCCCGTACCCCCCTATGGTCGCATGCTGATTGTGCGTATACACAATTAAAATCCTAGCGGCGCCGCTGTATATGGAAATGGATAGTGACATAGTTTGTAATGGATAATTTTATCCACCTCAAATCTGTACGTGGCTGAGGTTGGCTCACACAACTTTTAAACACTTCCCGGGCCTCTGCATACAATATGATAATACAACTGTATTTGATATTGCCCTTCTTCCAATGTTCAGCAGCGCACACGACCATACACGACAGAGCATCGATGGCGCTGAGCAACCGTGAGTTAAGGACTTGCTCAAGGTCCTTACACCGTCACTGCCTCGGGCGAGGCTCGAACCCGTACTCTCCGCGTTACAGGCCGAGCGCTCTAACCAATCGGCCACAGACAGACATCAGCGTCGATGTAATCAGTCGTTGACTTTGATTGGGTAAACTACAGATTTAATTTCAAACTGAAATTGCTGACACCTGGGTAAAGAAGATTTTCATTTAAGGCTAAATATTCCAGCTCTGATTAAACGAAGAATCAAACAATTGTTTCAATTGACAAGCCCTCAACTGGAATATGTCAGAATGCATGCATGTACGCATATTGTATTGTATTTGAACACTTGTTATAGCGCCCCTACCAGATTGCCTATTCAGAGGCCCTCCCGACTACTGCGCGGACGCTGAATCGGAGTTTCACGCCGAAGCGCATGAGCAATTGCGAGTGAAGGACTTGCCCAGGGTCCCTACGCGGCGGCTTTGAGGTGGATTCGAACCCGCAACCCTCCAGCTGCAAGGCACCGAACATACCCCTATACCACCGCGCCCCAGTTGTATTGTGTTGTGTTGTATTGTATTGTATTGGTATTGTAGGTGCAAAACCAAACTTTTTCAAAATGAAAAGTTGGTTTTTGGTTTTTTTGTTTTTGGTTTTTGTTTTCGAGATTTTCCTATTTCGGATCATAAAACTCATAAAAATAGCATAATACCATTCAAATTAATCAGATGCATATAAATGAAATTAACTAGAACAGTAGAACCGTAGAATGTCATAAAACGAAGTTAACAAAGACCAAACAACAATTTCCAAGAGAGTTGAAGAGACGACATTTTTGGCATTTATAATTTTGAAATTTGTAAAAACCAAAATTTTCAGATTTTTGTTTTTTTAAAACAAAACACCAAGCCTTTAACAGCCCTGATTGTACTCCGTTTATATTGTATATGTATGTATATCTATGTATACATGTGTGACTGTGTGTAATGTATGTATGTATGCGTGGATGTATTTATGCATTTAGGCCTATATTTATAAATGTAAGCAGAGGCGTAACTTTGGTCTATAGTGGGAGTACCAAATTACGCAGCGCTGGTCAATAAGCTGGTGCCCTGAGCGTGGCTTTCTAGAGGCTCTTTAGAAGTTTGAAGATTACGATGATGATGCTCGGTAATTGTTTTGAGTCTGAGAGCCCAAATGAAGGGTTTTCTTCAAGAAAATATCAATGGCATTGTTTCTTCAGGCTATGAAAAGTGGAGGTATGGTACCAACCAGTCAAAAAGTGGGGGTACGGACCGTACGGGTTCCCTCTCGAACCCTCCCAGAAAATTACGCCTAAGCATATAAGCTTATATAAGCATGCATACATGCATATTAAATGCAGCAGCGCCTTCATGTATCTCAACAAGTCGCTTCCTCTAGCCTTAGCCAAACTGATGATTTAATTAGCCTATATAGAAATTAAAAATATAGAACTTTAAAAATAGGCCTACAAGTTCTAGAATCTAGATTCTAGAAGAATCTAGTTCTTAAGAAGCGAGTTCACCGGGTTCTGAGCTGATGCGGTTGCTCTCCTTTGATCGGGCGGAAGCCAGTGTAGATATTATAATCTGCGCCATGGAGAACTGCGGCGGCGGTGTTTGATCTTCTGTGGCGGCACAGAGTCTTTTGATCTTCATTTTCTTCTTCTCCTCCCCCTTTCTATATTCCTCCTCCTAAACTCAGGCATTCGTTTGCTGTAAGCGATAGCGATTTGTTACAATCCAATGATAGTTCTAAATTCCTAATATGACAGAGCACGGATGCTTTCCATCAACTTGATCACCCTGCCATGTAAAGGCTGTCTTTGTCGAACATGCAACCTGCCAACTTTTTATCGAGTGTGGGTATTGGAGTGACCAGGTCACCCGATGGCTTTCTATCTGACACATTATACATACAATTCAATGATGTGGCCAGCTACAAGTCAATGCAGCTCAGTGAAGTGTATAGCCTGAAGTACTCGATAAGTGATGGGTTCCGCCGTTTACTTTGACAGAGGAAGACTATACATCTTACAGCAGCAACCGCTATAATCATAAGACGTTCAATTAAAGAAGTAACAGCACAGTTTTAAACATCATAATTAAGAATTTTCAGTTTTCCTGTCAACCTTTGCAACAATTCAATCTCTCTCTCCGCACATTTCATCACAGAGTATCACACAACTAACACCAGTGAATATTTCTGCCAATTATCACATACAACTAATAAAACAGCGACAGTCGAACAAATTTAAACTCATTAATTCTAATGCATTACGTATTCAGAACAAACAATCGAACGAGGCAGAAAACAAACTGCGTATACGAGCGAAGTTCCTTCTCATAGCTTGAATTCAATCTTTAAAAATGCATATTTCATGCCAAATAAATCCTAAATTAATGCAATTCATGAAACAATTCCTGCTGCACAAAATTCACTCGCACATACAATTGTTGAAATCATGAACTTCTGAAGAACCGTTAATAAAAATTGTATCCATTCACTTCACAGTACGCATGGCCTAATTAACTAAGAAAATCGGCAAATAACTCAAAAACCATCATAATATGCACAGTCAGCTTTCAAGGCAAAAGTTACCATGATCCATGTACATATTTGTGTACTAATTACAGAAACAGCTTTGAAACACAATTAAACACAATAAAGAGATAAAACAGCGACTGTTAATGGATTAAGAACAATTGAGCAAACGGAAAACTACTCATACTAAGACTTAGTATGATCTTAAAAATCGGCGATTGACTGATCACTGTATGACGTACCTCAATTCATGAACTTCAAATCAGTCGAATATCATTTAAACTAAAACTGCGATTCTTGTACACATAGGCCTGATAATGTACGTCCTAAAACAGTTCTGAAACGCACCTGTTCGCAATGAACATATAAAAAAGCAGCTGTATATATTGGAATAAGAAGAGCAATTGAGCAAAGAGCAAACGTAGTAGATGTGTATAACTTCTTCGAACAGCACTTAACTGTAGGATTAACTTGTAACGAACGCGATTTACAGGCGATGGATGGCAGGATAGATGCAGTTGTGATGATCTCAGCTGTTCCTCCTCAGTTGATGCGTCTACAGTAGAAGCCCAGTTGCTTGCACTTCTCGCACAGATGCTGCGGATGGACCTTGCTCTTCTCGCCGACATCAAAGTCGACGTTCTTCTCAAGAGGGCGCTGCAGAATAAATAGACATTGCGATCTAGAATCTTCGCAGTTTAAACATTTCAACTTCAGCGTCCAAGAAAGCCAAATCGCGTGAAGTAGCTAATTCAACGCAGGCGCGATAAGTCAAGAACGAAATCGGTAGACAGGTTACGGCGCTCCCGCGTATCCTAACAGCCGCCAGCTCTTTTGGAAGCATTTGAAATTATATGTTAGCGTTCTGGGATCCTGTTTTCAGCTATATCTGAACGTTTATTTCAAAAACAAAACTGCTAAAATGTTCAATGTTTTTTTATATATTTGACTAGTTTGGATAAAATTTAAAACGTGAAAACTCATAGCCATTCATTGTTAAAAAACTAAGACGATAATTAAATCTTTTATGACTGAAGCCCGATTCTTATTCTTGAAATAACAATAGCAAAAATTCAGAGGGAGCAAATGCTTCCTCTCTGCGGACGCCCATGATTGTGTAGCTATTAACTCTACTAAAAACAATAATAAGCCTACAACAATACAAACGAAAACGGCAATAAACAATCTACAAGTGACAAAATAGTGTTCTTCAGTTCACAGGCTCACAGCTCATCGTTTCTTACGATAGCACTTAACCTATTCTGTTCAACGTTATTGGTGATCATTCAGTTGATTGTATACTGTTGATAAGTATTTACCTGTTTATGAGGGTAGACGTTAACTTTGCACTTGATGCAGTCTTGCCCCATATTGGCCCAACTGTTGCCAGACATCCACTTTCGTTTGCATTTGGGGCATTTGTACTCGCCAAAGCATCTCTTCTTGCCCTGATAGGGTGTAAGTCCATCATCCCGAGGCCGAGCCTAAGCAAACAGTGCAAATCGGTGAGACAGATAGATGTGTATGTGCATGTATGTGCATGGATTCATGTGTGGCGCCATGTTATGCCCGGTTCAAACTGCAGTTACAGTTCGATCTTTATACAATGCTCCTACATTTTAAGCAAGTGCCTATGCATGCAATTATAGGCCAAAATTGTATCGACCGACACTGAAGGCAATTACGATGAACCAGTAACGTAATGTGACGGTCATCTACATAGCGCCATGCATTACACAGCCATCTGACAATAAAATTAAATTTGTATCAAAGTTTAATAGAACCATATTGACCGATAGAAGCAGAAATTCGTTGAATATTTATAGTGGCCTGTGAATGTATTTTAGAAAAATCTTCGGCTATGCATCTTCAAAGCTTCAACAGATGAAGTTTATCATTAGGCTACTAGGCCTACATAACCCTCATACCGCAACCTATAGTTAGACGACGTATTCCGAAACCTGGGGGTAATTTTAACCCCAGAGTAACTCAGGACTACAAGTCGTAGAGACTTGATTTTTGTGTTTATGATAGGGTTTTCGGGGTCAAAGTCAAAGAAGTCTAACATTGCAGGACAATCGGACGACCTTCATTTTCAAGGCAGTCTGACCTTTTTAGCTAAATATTAATCAGAGAAACGCTCAATCCAAGATAGGTTCCCCTGGGTTATGGAAATCCAACAGTCATAATCAACATCGTATGACCACTGGATGACCTTGTAGTTCAAGGTGATTCGACCTGTTTCGGTTGACTTTGGTTTCGCAGAGACCTCAGGTGTTAGAATGTTGTTCTTGGCAATTATTTTGTGGCTTCGCATTTCCTTGTAGTTTAAAACCGTAGTCTGGACACTGAGATCACTTTCTAAGACTTATGGCTGCGGAGATATAAAAGGTCACTTTGGAACGTTACGGCGAGTGACGCTACGTCACGTGAAATGCAATTACAGCACAGTGCCAAACATGGGTTTTTCGAATTCCTTGTCGTCGAGAACCCTGGACATCGAGATCATCTGACTCTAAACCTTAAGGCTGTGGATATAAATCAGAGGTGTCAAACCTTTTTTAATGGCGGGCAAGTGGCAATTCTTTCCAGCAATTGGCGGGCCAAGGTGTCGAAGGGATTGGTAAGGGGCTTGGTGAGATATTTTTGCAAAACTAAATCTTAAATGGTGCATTTTTTAGCATACCATATACTTAGTCAAATTATTTAGGCTTATAAAACGTTCATTTTGATCTTCATTATCAGTCACGTACATCACATAAAACTGAATAAGCCCAAAGTCAATTCTATTCTAGTTGTATCGTCATCAGTAGGCCTAACTCAAATTTATTTTATTCTGATATTTAAAAATGTAAACAAGTCCCTGTCAAATGCATAGTATGCTCGCAATAAAAAAATTAATGATATAAATTTGAATAAAATGTCTCTCCAGTCTACTTGAAAAAAATTACTGATTAGGTATAGGAAGAGTTGCACTGGAAACTTCACACTGTTTTCTTTTGACGAGAGGAGGAATGTCAGACTGCATAATAATAATCTACAGCTAGCGCTACTATGAGATTTGCTTGTAGATTTGAGTCAGTCAGCTAACCGATATTTTTACGTAAACGTTTGTCAACAGCTACAGATTTAGAACTTATATTAGCTGAAACAGATACTGAAGTTAAAGTGAGAAGCCTGTTTGTAGGAAGCATTCGCACAAAACAACGGGAATAACTTGCAATAACTGCAAGGACCACCGACATAAAAATATTTGACTGCCGTGAACAATAACGTAAAGTCTTGTTTCATGTTGCCTTCAGCTAAAATAGGAATAATAAGTAAAATTATTTGCGAAGTAAAATTAGAAGTAAAATTCAAGGACACAGAACTGAATTAAAACTGAATCAGGAATTATGTTGAGAAGTAAAATATCACTGTCAGCTATGTCTTAACAAGCGTCATCTTTGAATATCTTTCCTCGCATAAGTATGCGCTGGCAAACAAACACAGCATTCGAGCAGCATGTGGTATTCTTAAATGAGGAAACGTTTCCCTGGGCAGTTGCTGATTAAACACCTGCACTTTCTGTACTTGCTGTACTTCGGAATTTGGCTTTCACTGCTGAGCCCACAGCTGAAGTTTTAATTCAAATGCTGGTATCAAATCGTATGCAATGGTAGACCTAATATCTTAGCCTTACAGCTTACCACTAAGTGTACGGTTTTTGGCATCGCGCCGCCTGAGAATTATAGTGTTCTATCTGCAGTTTTGTTTACATTGGAGTTAGACACACTGTCCGATTCAGGGTAATTTGTTCTATCTTCGTGCAAAATGGCGCTTGTTGAAATGGCGCCTTTGCTTGGAAAAGAACAGAAGTATTTTATTCTATTTGCATATTCTTACCAACTGATAGGCATTATAATATTCTATGTGAACCACAACCAATTATATTCCAGAGATTTAATCACGTGGATATTACAGAACACGCTGTTTCTTGATTATTATACACATGGTCCAGGATTATCTTGTTCTATTACGGTCACGTGGTCTGAACGGCAAACTGTGATTCGCACATGCATATAGAACATTATAATAGTAAGCGTGTTCCGTTACAGAAGGATAACAAAAAAATATTACATAAAGAGACAAAATGGAGAGACTAATTCGAAAATAATGCACATAATATAGGCCTATACAATGATAGCAAGTATCACAGTTAAAAATGATATTACAAAAATAGCTTTTTCTCTAGAATTATTATATAATGTACTTTTATAACTAATTACAGCGACAGTCATAATTCACTTCGCTAATAATTATAATGTTCCATGTAATGACGAACATCATAACATTTAATTGTATAGAGCTATTTCAGTAATATTTTGTTCTATTTGAACAAATTCCGAAAGTAGCCTTTAAATTATGTTTTCTTATGCAAGAGGCTTCAATCGTAGTGATTGTTTAAAATTGCCGATGTCCACATAAATGTTTTCTAAACAGTCTTTCTCTATTTTGTCCCACCAAAGAGTTTTCAGTACTAAATTCTAACTCACTAAACTTTCTTTTTCGATTTTCTCCGTTTCACCAAAAGTGCACATAGAACAGTCTACTTCTCATGCGACGATCGACCGTGAAAATAAAAAATCGAACTTTTATTCTCAAATTTTGTAGTCTTTAGGCACAGGGCCGCGGGCCAGAAAAAATTCATCGGCGGGCCAGAAATGGCCCGCGGGCCTGCTCTTTGACATCACTGATATAAATGGTCACTTCAAGCCTCAAGGTGAGTGACGTCAAGTCACATGTTCCGCAATAAATAATTGCCAAATGGTGCTTAAAATATGCTTATCGAATTCCCCCACCCCAAATCGTAACTTGACAGAATATAATTCGTCTATTAAAGAACAATACTTCGAAAGAAACCACTGATCCAGTGTTATTTCAACTGTGACGTCAAAGTTAGAAGTCATGTCACACGGCGTCATGCAAGAGTAACTTTATGAAGCCGGAACTTTTTGTAGGGAAAACATACTCAGGAAAAGTCGCCAAGCCTTCAAAAGTTATGCGTTAAAAAGCTCTGGTGTGAATTTACCCCAGGTTGCGGCACGAGGGGTAACTGTTGCAAATCGATTAACGTTCATTGCTCGAAAAATCCTGACTAATTGCAATACTCAGCCAATGCAAAGACAAATCAATGTCAAATAATGTAACTGGAGCCTGTCATTCATTTAGACGCTCTAACGTCTGGCTTTCTTATGTGTGTCTGTGCGTGCGTTGTCGCGCGCACGCGTGTGTATGCGTGTGTGCGGAATGTGTGTGCTCGCGCTATTCCGAAATGCAGAAACCAGAACAACTGCAGCTTTGCAATTTCCAACACTAAGTCCCACAGGAGAAGTATTCAAAGTTACAGTTAGCAACTTAGCAGTCCATTAGTTTCATTTGTTACACATCTCTATCAGAGTCAGTACTTAGACTCTTAGAACAATGCTGCTGAAAGCCAAAAGGTCTCTAGTAGCTGAAGCAGAAACTTTGCCAGAAAGAACACGGCAGCAATCCAACAGCCGCTTAAAGGCATCAGGAAATGACAACGAAATGTCAATTCCACCCATCCAGCCCCACGTGACGCACCATCGGTACATAGTTACTAGCCTATACTTTGAGCGCCTCTGATTGGTATGCACTGCAAAATACGCTATATAGATTGATAGATACAACACAATACCATGGTCTATAAAATGTTTATAGAAGCAATACTTAGCCGTTAATTCATTCATTCATTCATTACGAGAATTTATATAGCGCCTCCTCAAGGGGACTACTCAGAGCTATAGCCCCAAGAGGCAGTCATACGCATCAGTGTTAAGTGTTAGTGTATTAATTAATTATTCTTAGCATCGCGCTTTGAGGACAGTCGGCAAGTCATCTCTCTCTCTCCGTCCGTCTGTCTGTGTCTCTGTGTGTCTATGTCTGTGTCTGCGTGTGTGTCTCTCCCTGCCTGACCTTCTCACTGCCAATGTATGGCCAGTATATATACATTCATTATAGGCGAGTTTGAGTACAGCCGAAATCTCAAAGCAATTTTTGGTCCTGGCGTGGATTGAACTCCCGAGCTTTGCATTAACAAACTTGCCTGCTAACCACTAGACACATAATTATAACATTTTGTAATGAAATGTATACCATGGGACAGTCCTTGATGAAGTGGCCCTTCTGGAAGCAGAGATGGCACAGATAGGTACTTGGTGGTTTCTTCGTAGACCTCCGAGCGATTCTGAAGAGGTTCAGTTGATCAGCCAGTTCACTCATGACGTCGACCAGACCTTCGTCAGGAGTGGCAGAGGCGTCAGTGGCTGTGGCATCCTGGACGTAGGTTTGTGCCATCTGCTGGGTGGTAGGAGTGAACCGGATTCCTGTGGTCTCTCCATTCGTCTGAAGCCGAAACATCATTACAAAAGCAGTGAAAGAACCCTGAAGTTTTATAATCTAGTCTTTGAAATTCTATAGTATAGCGCATTAGCGCCATTTATAAAAATGCACTGGGCATCAATCGAGGCACCAAAGAATCGTAATTACTAATTAGATCAGTGTCAAATGTCAGCCAACTGAGACAGAAACGCACACCGAAAGTTTCACCAGAGCTACAGTAAAGTTTTAAATAAAGTTGCTCTACTATTTTGACGTTTTATTTCTCTCCATTATTTAGCGGACTAGCCCTGTATTTAGGCAGAGCCTATTGGATTACTCAGACCTAAGCGGTCATTTTGGACTGCTATGTAAAGTTTATAGATAATGATGTGTCAGTTAGGATAGCCTTGTACTGAAAAGCTAGAAATCAAAGGCATAAAGAAATGCGTCTTTAGTCTGGGAAGAACACGTCATTGGCCTTGGTGATGTCATAGGCCTTGGTGACGTCATTGGCTTTGGTGACGTCATTGGCCTTGGTGGCGTCATAGGCCTTGGTGGCGTCAAAGGCCTTGGTGGCGTCATAGGACTTGGTGACGTCATTGGCCTTGGTGACGTCATTTGCTTTGGTGGCGTCATAGGCCTTGGTGACGTCATTGGCCTTGGGGGCGTCAAAGATATTGGTGGCGTCGTTTGCCTCAGTGGCATCATTTGCCTCAGTGGCGTCATAAGCCTTACTGACGTCATTGGCCTTGGTGGCGTCAAAGGCCTTGGTGGCATTATATGACTTGGTGACGTCATTGGCCTTGGTGACGTCATTTGCTTTGGTGACGTCATAGGCCTTGGTGGCGTCATAGGCCTTGGTGGCGTCATTGGCTTGGTGGCGTCAAAGGCCATGGTGGCGTCATAGGACTTGGTGACGTCATTGGCCTTGGTGACGTCATTTGCTTTGGTGGCGTCATAGGCCTTGGTGACGTCATTGGCCTTGGGGGCGTCAAAGGTATTGGTGGCGTCGTTTGCCTCAGTGGCATCATTTGCCTCAGTGGCGTCATAAGCCTTACTGACGTCATTGGCCTTGGTGGCGTCAAAGGCCTTGGTGGCATTATATGACTTGGTGACGTCATTGGCCTTGGTGACGTCATTTGCTTTGGTGACGTCATAGGCCTTGGTGGCGTCATAGGCCTTGGTGGCGTCATTGGCTTGGTGGCGTCAAAGGCCTTGGTGGCGTCATAGGACTTGGTGACGTCATTGGCCTTGGTGACGTCATTTGCTTTGGTGGCGTCATAGGCCTTGGTGGCGTCATAGGCCTTAGTGACGTCATTGGCCTTGGTGACGTCATTTGCTTTGGTGACGTCATAGGCCTTGGTGGCGTCATAGGCCTTGGTGGCGTCATTGGCTTGGTGGCGTCAAAGGCCTTGGTGGCGTCATAGGCCTTAGTGACGTCATCGGCCATGGTGGCGTCATCTATCTTGCAGAGATGGGCACGCTTAGTTAAATTACAAATCGATTGGAATTAGAATTAGGCCTAACTACTGAAATTTGCTACTAGATGAGAATTAGAATTAGCCAAACTTAGACAGCTAATCGATTAGTTAAATTGCTAATCAGTTAGAATTAGAATTAGCTACTGAAATTTGCCAATCGATTAGAATTAGAATTAGCAAAATCTTTTACTAATCGATTATAATTAGAATTAGCCGCCTTGTCTAATCGATTAGCTAATCGATTAGATTCTATTCGATTAGTTAGTTACCCATCTCTGCTCTCTTGGTAGCGTCATTGGCCTTGCTGGTGATATCTCTCAGATGTGTGTGTTAGAGAGGCACGCTGTATTACACAGTAGGTCACTTAGCCTTACGTCAAATTAAGAAAAAGGCGTTATTATTAATAATTAGTAACTTCAACACTCAACAGCGCTGCTGGTGTCTAATGCGCAACGCATCAACCGCTGGCTCACCAGAACCAAGTCGACAGTCATGTGGCGTGTAGTTAGATAATAATGTTGTTGAGCTGTTGAACCTGTAGCCAAATATTCACCGGCAGGTTTACAGTACTGTGCTTTGACCCAAACCAAGGCTCGGAGTTGGCGGCGGCTTATACAGTAACAATGAGCATTTACCTTACCGGGCTTACCCAAAGACGCTGTATTTAGGCTTATGCATTTTAGGTAAACATCTAGTTTAGCGTCGTAAATTATTCGCCATTGCTTGGGTTCAGCGTTGGTCGAATATAAGTTGAACTGACGACAAGAATTCTTGCTAAAGGATTGATGAAAATATATTCTTTGCTTAAATAGAAGTGGGATTGATGAAAAGAATCTTGCTTAAATAGAAGGTGGATTGATGGGAAAATATTCTTAATTAAATAGAAGTTGTATTGATGAAAATTATTCCTACTTAGGCCTAAATGGAAGTTGGAATGATTACAAGATCTCTTACTTAAATGGAAGTGGGATTGATGAAAAGAATTCTTGCTAAAACAGACGTTGGATTTATGAAAAATAATAATGCTACAATGAGCGAATAATTTACGACGCTAAACTACACGTTTACTCAAAACGCATAGGCCTACATACGGCGCCTTTGCGACGTTTTTAAAGGCGCTATACAAGTGTTCAGGTACATAGCCTACATACATTGACGCAGCCAGGAATAAATTTCGGAGGGGTATCTTAAGATTTCGGGGTTTTCCATTGGAGATGGTCGCAAAAATAACGTTTTTTGGTATTTCACATGTAAAAGCATACAATTTTTTTTAGCAAACTTATTTGGGGAGGGGTTGAACCCTTAAAACTCCCCCTAAATACGCCCATGCATACATAGAAAGCGATAGGCCTACTCACCATAATGGGCATCTGATGTAAAGATGACATCGGTGTCGCAAGCCTAAGGCTGGTGGAACCGCCAGTCTCAGCGCTGCCAAAGTCTCCCGTCGGGTTTTGAACGATTGCAGAACCCATCAGTCCTCGTCTCCTGTAGTCGATTTCTGGCACTGGCGCCGTGGCTGCTGCTGCTGCTGCTGACCGGTAGAGGCTGTAACCCGCTCGACCGTCCCAGACAAAGGCTGCGGCCGTGGCATTCACGTTCGGCGTTACGGAACCCATTCCAAGAATGGGTTGGCTTGGAGGGTAGGTCGGATACATTGCAGACGATCACCCCAACACATACGACACTCGATTCTTTCCAACTGCGAAACCCCTTCTTACGTCACCTGCTTTAATTGAGCAACGGTTTAGTATAACCGATCAGACGATAGCCTACTACAACGCTCGACGTTACCAAGACAACGTCGCCTTTGAGGTCTTTTGAAGAGTGCCGCCCACGCCGCTCTATTTCCCTTTGAACTTCGCCGTCAGCAAGGTCATTGGTCGCGTGTGACGCCGTATTTCATAGAATGGTAGCGCAGACGCAGTGGTTAAATTCAGTCGGACCTCGCCGGATCTCAGTTCCACCACCTCAACTATGAGATACGCCACCTAAAAGAGGGACCCATGTCACCCATCACCTAAATGTAGGCCTACTATAATTGTCAGTTTTAATCTCCCATGTGATTCTTGTTTCATACATATAATGGGTTTTCTGAATAGGAAATAGCGAGTATCGTAATGGATTCGTCAGACAGGCCTTAGCTTTAAAAAAATCGGAGATCCGCTACCTCTGGATGAGCAATCTAACCACTGCGCATGCGTAGCAACAAATGGCGGGAACATGAGGATTTATGGGAGCGTTTAAGGAAAAGAAATAGTTAAAATCAACGAAAGTGAACTCAAATTTCAATGTATCTTGTGAAAATGATTCTTCTTTGTCGAGCCATGTGTAGGTCTCTCAGTCTAAGATTTACCCAAAAGATCCGAACAAATAAGTGATTTCTTCCCCTGCTATTTATTTGCCATTCTGTTCTCGAGGCGATTCAAACTTTCATAACTTGACTTTTAGCGCTTTCAAGAAGTTTCGGAAATTTTCTAGGGCCTATATATAATTGCAAGCCTAATCAGGCCATAATAATCCCACTTTCGGCATAATCAAAGGAGAAGTTGCGTTTGTTTTAATCACTTCCAGTGCGACCACTCTCCATTTTCGGAAATCCCAAGCTCTTGCCAGAAAAATCCCAAGATTGGCCAAAAGTGTACCAAAATATCCCAAGTTACCGAAAAGTTAAAAGAAGTGATGAAAATTTAATATGAAATGCGTTTTAACTTTTAACAATCACAATTCTTTACAGAAATGCCTACTTAAGAACTCGCAAAGAAAAAACCGGAGCATAACATTGAATTTACAATGGTTACAGGTTACAATAATGATAAATGTCTTTCAGACTGAAGGAGTTTTTCTAATCTGTCCTATCTCTCACCTACAATACGCTTCAATCCTCTCAGCCCTCGTATCTCCGTCAGTTGTTCTCGGTCCAACCTCTTCGTTCAACCCGTTCATCTTCCACCCTCACACTGCTCCGCCCTTCCGTCACCTCATCGCTTAAATTTGCAAATCGTTCCATAGCCATAGCTGTCCCGCCTCTTTGGAACAAACTCCCGCCTGTGCTACGACAAATATCCGATCCATCCTATGAACTCACCAAAACCTCACCTCTTGCTATCTCTCCACAGGTCTTCCACTCAAAACTGAAAACACTGCTTTTTCACAAATCCTATCCCGATTCCTTCTCTTCCCCTCACCTTCCTCGCCATTTCAACTCTAAGCATCATCCACCTTAGCCGTCTGACTGTCTGCCTGCCTGACTCTCTGGATTTTGACCCCCTGCCTATCGATTCTGTTTTGGTTAAGCGCCTGTGAATAAGCTGGTTCCCGCGACTTCGCTTTTGTGGGCGCTGTAGAAATATCGAGTTTACGATTACGATTACGATCTGATTCGCTGCCACTGTTGCAAAGTACGGTAAAACCTAGTCTGTAGACCTTATGAAAAATCCCAAGATTGTTAGGCAAAATCCCCAGATCCCAAGTGGGACCCCCAAATTCCCAAGATCTTGGGAAAAATCCCAAGCAGTGGTCGCACTGATCACTTTGTTCAAATTTCCTCCCCCACTCCCTGGTTGCCCAAGCCTTTGACGTAGCAAAACTTCTTTGAAGCCATGCGGCCTAGAAGGGGTGGGGAGCGTGTTAGTGCAGTTGCGCCGAAATCCCTTTTAGCGCCAAAACGCAGACTTGCTTTCTTCAAAGGTTCGGCCTCGCGTCTCGCTTCTGGAAGGAGGGGGAGACAGCCTAGACAGGAAGGAAAGAAGGGAGGGAGGAAGTGAGGGAGGGGATGACGAGCGAAGAAAATGGCCGTGGATGATTGTTGTTGAATAGCGAATTACGATCCCAGTGTTAAGCCTTTTGAGTTCGACATCAGCCATTGGTTGTCTTTATGGCTTCGTTTTAAGAGAAGCCTGTATGTAAATTAGGCTACAAGGGGTGGGAGCTTTTATGGGGAGATTTTGCAAATAGAAATATTTAAAATCAAAGTGAACCCGAATTTCAGTGTATCCCATGAAAATGATTCTTCTTTGTCCAGCCACGTGTAGGTCTCTCATTCTTTTGACCAATAGGGGCCTATCGTCTCTGCTGCAGCCAAGCAACTCAACCAATTTTTTTAATCTGAAATGTAGGCCTACCAAATATATCATACATGGAGGCTTAGCCTATTTGAACGAATGAATGAATGATGATTATCAATGATACGAGTTTAACGTGCCAGACTCCGCTACTTGAATCATTCATTCATTCGAACAGTTTGAAGTGAAAGGCGTACAATGTTAGGCCTACAGGCGGCACAGGCCTACAAAAGTATTTAAGACTCATGAAGACTCATCTGCAGTAGGCCTACAAGTTTCTAAGAAATTTCATGACCCCCTACATTTCTTTCTCTGAACTTCTTAAACAATATTGTAATTATGTTACCAACTGTGGAGTTTCAACCCCGTACAGATGTTAATATTAAAAATCCATTCAAGTCCCTGCATGTGACATAGACTGTAGCTGACACGGCGAAGCTGAAGCCCCAAAATACATCAAGCCCCCCTCACTGTATAGGCTCGGGCTACCACCGCACTCGCAATACTCAAGGCTTAAAGCACCCCACCCAAACAAAAAGTCCTCGTTACGTCACTGGTTTTAAACTCCACTAGAGAAATCATGGAGGTTGTATCAGATTCGTATTAACGAAATCATGGAGGTTGTATCAGATTCGTATTAAAGAAATCATGGAGGTTGTATCAGATTCGTATTAAAGAAATCATGGAGGTTGTATCAGATTCGTATTAAAGAAATCATGGAGGTTGTATCAGATTCGTATTAAAGAAATCATGGAGGTTGTATCAGATTCGTATTAAAGAAATCATGGAGGTTGTATCAGATTCGTATTAACGAAATCATGGAGGTTGTATCAGATTCGTATTAACGAAATCATGGAGGTTGTATCAGATTCGTATTAAAGAAATCATGGAGGTTGTATCAGATTCGTATTAAAGAAATCATGGAGGTTGTATCAGATTCGTATTAAAGAAATCATGGAGGTTGTATCAGATTCGTATTAAAGAAATCATGGAGGTTGTATCAGATTCGTATTAAAGAAATCATGGAGGTTGTATCAGATTCGTATTAAAGAAATCATGGAGGTTGTATCAGATTCGTATTAACGAAATCATGGAGGTTGTATATTCGTATAGGCCTACGTTTCGATGTATATAGGCCTGTGCTCCATTGCCAAGAATTACTTTGTGTAGGTTAATCGTAATCTCAAAATTTCTAAAGCGCCACGTACTCAAAAGCTGAGCGCAGGGCACCAGCTTATTCACGAGCGACATCAGTTGAAATCAGTATGGGAATTGTAAAAAAATAACTGGGGGGGGTTAGACGTTGATTTATGTGCAGTTTGGGTGTGAAATGTAGACTTTACTATGGGAGCCTAAGAAAGACTAGGGGGTTGAACCCCTCCCCCCCATACCCTCCCGGCAATTCTCACCCTGGTTGAAATTTGTATACAGGTAGACCGCTCAATCAGCCAAATTTCGTGCTATGTGAAGACTAAAATAATGAGAGCCAATTTGAGCCCAATCTACCCACTCATGCAGCTTTTAAGCGATCGCGAAGCGCTCCTATCTGATTGGTCGAATCTGATGGATTGCTGTAGGCCTACGACCGCTTTTGTTTTCCTATGTCAGTAAGATTCGCGATCAAGATGAACAAAATGCAGTCAGACATTGTGATGTAAAAGCTACTCACGAATCTCTCCGTCTTTATCTTGTAGTTTTCCAGTGCCCGAAAACCAACCAAAATTTAATAATTTTTGCAGTAATTACTTATGTAAAATTGGTTGAACCTTATAATGCAATGTAGGCCTATGTAATCGAAATTTCTCTTATACGTTCATGTCAGTTAGGCCCTCTGTGTAGAGTTTAACGAATTGCAGCAGTTCATGAAGTTTTACAGCTATCCTTTTGTACTATGGGGTTTCTATAATTGTTAGCTTCAGCGGATCTGTACTATAATTACTGAAGCAAACGTAACTGAACTCAAATAAGGATTCTCGTTAGAAGTGAGGTAGGCCTATATGCATCACATACATTTGCATAAACAGCATGTTGTAGTGAGTTAAGTTACATTTAGGCTCTAGACTAGCATCTTTCATATTATATTATTATTATTATTGAGAACTTGCTGTTTTAATTGAAGAGTTGTTCTTTATTCTTTGTGATATATTATAGGGCCTGTTGTTTAATACGCTTAGTTTCAGACCAGTTAAATACATTGGCTTTCCTCATGAGGCTGTACTGCAACCTTAGGGGCCCTACTTAGCGGGGCCGTAAGACCCTTTCAGGGTCCCCTGTGTGACTCTACTTTCCCATTGATTGTGTACTACTGTTGTTTGTTGGTCACCAAATAAATGATTTGATTTGATTTGATAGTATTGTGTTGACTTGAATAAAATCATTTTCTTTTAGGATAATAATATAATGTAATGGCTATACATGTGGGCCTATATATATATATATATGCCTACTTAAGAAGCTGTTGAGTCCGATCTCTAATGAGATCGCAGTGCATATTCCAATCTATGCTATTAAGTCATTAACCCAATAGGCCTATGACATTCTTCATTGTATAGCAATAACACTTCAGTAGATGACCAAAGATGAATTTATGGGTTTAGTTAAAAACCCTGAATATCAGTGAATGATGACTAGCTTGACAAGGATAGATTGGTAAAAGGAGATCAGATCAGGGGTGCAAAAAACCAAACTTTTTTCAAAATGAAAAGTTGGTTCTTTGATTTTTTTGTTTTTTGTTTTTGAGCTTTTCCTATTTCGGATCATAAAACTCATAAAAATGGCATAATACCGTTCAAATTAATCAGATGCATATAAATGAAATTAACTAGAACTAGAACCGTAGAATGTCATAAAACGAACTTAACAAAGACCATACAACAATTGCCAAGAGAGTTGAAGAGATGACATTTTTGGAATTTATAATTTTGAAATTTGTAAAAAAAACAAAAAACCAAACCTTTAACAGCCCTGGATCTGATCACTGAGTGAAAAGTTGTCACAAATAAATGCAATGTCCCTATAACAACTAATCAGTACAGAGGCAGTACATAAAGACGTCTATAAATTAGGCTGACCAGACGTCCCGGTTTTCCCGGGACAGTCCCGATTTTCTGCTAGCTGTCCCGGCTGCTGGGAAAGGTAGGCCAAACTCTAAATATGTCCCGGTTTTTAAAAACTGACCTGACTTTCCGATCTTATAATATTATATGATGTATTTCATGTGCATTTGTCATGTGATCAAATAAAGGATATAGGCCTACTTAGTTTACTTTATCAACGTCTCCTTGATTTTACTACTGGCATCTGGCGAGTAAATTCATTTTTAATCTCACTTTTATTTATTGCCATGCTTTATACCTCTTCCGGTTGTAAACTAGGGTTGCCACCTCTCCCGGATTGGGCGGGAGTCTCCCGTATTTCGATATGATCTCCTATGCGTTAAACACCACCACAATTGCAAATGTAAAAAAATTCCTTGAATCTCCAGGATTCGTATCCTTAGGAGGTGGCAACCGTATTGTAAACGTCATATTGTCGTAGTGATAATATTCTGATAAAGCACGTTTTCATAAATAATAATTTTTAATTTAAAATCTAAATCCTACAATTTAAAACTAAATTACTGAAATAAGATTATAAAATGTCAAAACGAAAATGTTCTTTTAACGACGATCTGAAGGCCGAGTTTTTATTCTTGTCCAGCAGTGAATATGGAAGAAACGTGTGTTGAATTTTATGACAGAATATTAGCAGACAAAAAAACTTTTAAGAAGCATACATTCAGGTGTCAAATTTGAGTAACGGATTTGAGAAATTTGGAATTTAATTTAAATTTAAAAGGCTGATTTGAATAAAACCTTTCACTTAGTCTTATAATCTTATACCAATATAATAAGCATAAAATAGATATTTGTGCAAGTTATATTATTATATTAATTATTGTCAACTTCACAAATTTATTTTGTGATTGAAGTGTCCCGGTTTTTAGTTTCCAATATCTGGTCAGCCTACTATAAATGAATGTTCTGCTGTATCCATTGAACAATGTGTGCCAGTCCTGTACCATCTCTCGCACTGCATTCAATTACTCGAACGGTTTGAGTTGAATGTCGTACAATGTCAGTGAGACGAAATATGGATTCCATTTCCACGCGATTCATTGTGTTGGGCAGATCACTGAAAAACAAAACACCTCCAGTGGAAAAACTGACCAGAAATTTGTGACATCCAACACAATCCAAATGACATTACTTCAGAACTAAATCAAGGGAAGAATGTCTAAATGTGCCGATCATAGTTGGACTACTGAATCAGTTAAGGCACTTGGTTCTGCCTCTACATTCCTCAATATATTACGTTAAATCAGCCAAGTTCTGTAAGCATTCCAAAAGCATTGGAGCATTTCCAAGAAACATTTTTGGATCTGTACAATTAGAAAAATGATTGGCTCATCAAAGTTACTCATGGTGCACGATTGTTAAACAGGCACTGGTCATTCAAGCTGTAAACAATGATACAGAGAAAATGGATTACTTTGATTTAATTTCTAACTCAGCAAAACTGAAATGCTTGAAAAGTACTTTAACATCTTAACAATGAGCTGTATTGGTTTACCACTTGCATTTAGTACACTCTCATCATTAAAGCATTAAATAACCATGTTTTGAACTGATTATTGCTGTAGCATATGCTGAAATCTCACCATTTGTTTAGAATAATTAAGACAGGAGTCGACTTGAGAGCACTGTTACTCAGAAGATCGAGCAACTGAATGCATGCTGCTGACACCTGGTGGCGATTGGAAGCATCAATGACGAACTAAAACAATAGAGAATACCAATAAAATGTTAACAAATTACAAGGGATGCAGTATGTGCGTGTGTGTGTGTCACTGTGTGATCAGGCATTTGTAAGTCATTTACATTGTGTAGAACTCTGCATCTAAGTATTTGCATGTTGGAATGACCTTGATTCATCCTACTGGGGCGCAGTGGTTTAGGGGTATGTTCGGTGCCTTGCAGCTGGAGGGTTGCGGGTTGTCCACCTCAAAGTCTCTCCCTGGGCAAGTCCTCCTTTTCCGATTCAGCGTTCCGCAGTTGCGCCTATAAATCTGGTAGGGGCGCTATAACAAGTGTTCAAATACAATACAATACAATACTGTCTCTCCCTTTGTCTCATTTTATTACATTGCTATAATTTCCTACATAATTTCAAACTACTTAATTTCCTAGAGAACTCCACCACTGCCCCTACTCTGGTGGTAGTGCCAGTCCCAAACTTGGAGAAAGGAAGAAGTGATGCTAATCATCTTTGTTATGACACAGCATCATTAAACAGCAACTGACAATTTTTTTCCTAGGAATGAGAATGGCAAGAAACTAACCAGAACAGCAGGACAGTCCTTGAAGTAAGTTGGCCAAACAGGGGCCATGCAACCACCCAGTTCTCGAAGTACCAATTCACTCTTTTTCCCAGTAACAATGTTCACTAAATTTGTGCCAACCTGCAATATAAAACAGCTTCATGGATATACACTAAACCCAGAAAGACAACTGCAAGTTTACACTAAAATAGAAGCAATGTTTGTTGCTGTTCATGTCCCACATGGTTGCCCATATTTCTGCATAATTTATTTCCATACATCACCAAAGTTTATCCATACATCACCAAAGTTTAGGTACTAAATAGCACATTTACTGGACTCAAGACTCAACTCAAATCTGCTTTTAAGGATTCTGACATGCAACAGCATGACTTGGAATAAGTCTCCAGGGTTTGAGACTTGGGAAGCCATTACTGTGCAGAAGCCCCAAAATGTGAAACCCTCTCATTCAAGCAATCGACAATCAAATGTATCAGTCAAATCAATTAAATCAATAAAACAACCATTAATCAGCAATTAATTAGTATTCAACCCGAACATATTAATCATACAGCAATCCAATCAATAGGCAGTTAGTCATAAATGAAATCAATTATGTCTGTAAGTGTCTTCACCTACTTAACATCCATAAGACCTAACTGAAAACAACTGGCATTTCTGTAACTGGCTATGCTGCATTGGACAGCAAAAGTAAAACTATTCATGCATCCTAGAGTTTTACATGCAAAATAATATTTGCTAAATGTTCACATATGCAGTAAAATTCAAACAATTACTTGCCATCTGAGGCTCTGAGATCAAACAAAAACTCACTTACTGTTGGCATTGTGGGAGGAGCATCCTCCAATTCCACATAGTTACCTTTGGTAGAGCAAGCTGAAGCATAGTGCTAAGGAAAGACTTTGCCAGAAATTCACAGTTTTTTAATTAAAGCAAAAATATGTTTCCCCTCACACTCAATACTTCAGTACTGCCTAACTCAGTGACTCAAATATAATTATCATAAATTTCAAAGGCCAGCGAACGCAAGAATGTAATCCTTGTCTAAATCTAATTCTAAAAATGCCGTTAAACTATTAAATACTAGTACTGTCATGCACCCTATGTCAAATCTGTTGTTAAACCTAGGGCTACCAAGCTTTTTTTGTAACACTGGCTACCAAGGGGGGGTGGTTACCACCCCCTGGATTTCGTGTTTGGTTTTACATATCATAACTTGTAATATAGCATTGAATTCAGCATTCATTTCTGCACAGAATGGTATATTTAGTTGTACATTATGTGAATGCACCTCGAAATTACATCACTTTTAACAACGGAACCCATTAATTAGCAATATTGTATATTATTGCGTACATTTTGTACTTTTTGGATAAACAAATATAAGATTATGTGTGTTTTGAAACTAATCTATGTATAAAAGATACACAAAATCATCCCTACACATTTTATATAGTATAAATGTACATCCATACATATATATCCATACATATATATCGGTTTACGTTGTAATGCTGTATTCAGCCATTTTCACACAGATTACGCGTATTATTATTTATTTTGATCACTTCCGGTATTCAAAAGACAAAGATGTAGGTATGCAAATGAAGCCCTTCATTCCCTCTAAAAGATGGTATCCTTGTTTCTCTTCCAGGAAGACAAATGAATACGCTACAGACAAAAAACTAAGGGGAGTGCTTCCATTCAGCCATTTTTCACGCATATTACGCGTATTATTATTTATTTTGAGCACTTCCGGTTGTCTCAGGTCAACTCAGTGACCATAGAAATGTAGCCCCACATTCCCTCTATAGAATGGTATAATTTGTGTCTCTTAATATTAAATGACGGATAAGATATAGTCGAAAATCTAGGGGGTGGTATCCACCCCCCTGGTACCTCGGGTAATAACTTTTGAACGGTGTGAGATATCATCTCACATTTTACCTCAAAACGTGTGTAAATGAACCCCCCTACAGCTACCTAAAAGGTCAAATTTTTATTCCATACGGAAAAAGTTTGAGATGACAAAAACCTAGGGGGGTGGCAACCATCCCCCCCCCTTGGTAGCCCGAGGGTTAAGACCAACAGGGTGCAGTTTGGCCACTTTTGTCATAAGATAAAGGTTTGGAGGAAATATTTTTGCCAATTTCATGCACGATAGCATTTTACTACAATCTCAATTGGATTCACAGATTGCTTTCCAAATTACCTCACAGTAGTCTATATGTAGTGATCAAAGCGCTGGACTAAAAACCTTTTTGCACCAAGCCGTCTCGACCGTTCCTACCCTTCCGGGTCCTGACCTGACACGGACACTTTAAACCTGGCTATAGAGAGTAAATAGATAACTGGTTACCATGGCACAGCTTTTCTGCTTTCCCTAGAAATCTCGGAGATTTACATTTACATTATGTTTAGATCACGTACCGTACAACTACCACAGCAACATTACTTATTACTGCCGTATTGGGAAAGCTTACATGCCAATGCACTTCAAGGATACATTGTAATCTTTTGAGTAGGAGCGTTTTTCCTACAGCAGGAGGACCCAAAACAAGACACATGTTGAAATTTTAAATGAACTGAACCAAACAGTCAAGGACCATCGACGTGTCGATGTCAAGGACCTTGCCTGGCAACAACAAACTTACATAACAAAGATTATGGAGCAGAAGAGAGCGCACTCGCACAATGCAACGACTTTAGTACCACTCATATAATAGGTCCAATGTTCCAGTCTGCGTTGAGACCTACGTGCATTTGGCTAACAATTAAAAATAGTTGGTATAGATAGCTTCCGATCACGACCAGGCTGTTAATTTATTGAGACTTCTACTTTACCTACTTTTGTCTGAGACAACGAAGAACGGTCAAAGCACATGTTGTGGCGCCTAGTTACGTGAGTATGCCAGTGTGCTGCAACCAATCCATGGCACGGTCGACGGTTTGCGCATGCGCGAAGGTTTTCCGTGCAGAAAGTAAGTAAGTAATTAAAAAGTAAAATTTTCGTTTCTAGTGCGGCGGAACCTTCCGCCGCAGAAGATTTATCATTTTCCGTTTTAGGGTCCAAAACTTTGCATACGGATCTGTCTAGACATCTTTGTTGGTAATGTTTCTAGAAGATACATTTCTGAAGACAGTTTATTCTGGGACTAATATATTAGTCCCAGATTTATCCAGAAGGTATATACAAAATCGACCCTGGGTCAAAACACGAATATAGCATGAAACCATAGAAGAACGAGCATAAAACTTATTCATAGAAATTAGTGGCGGCCAATGTGACCAGTCCTTGAGATTCTCACAAGATCTTGGGAATTTGGAGTCGACTTGGGATCTGGGGATTTTGCAGAGCAATCTTATTTTTCTTTCCTATGGTCTACAGACTAGTTTTTTTACCATAGTTTTCAACAGTGGCAGCGAATCAGATTAGAAAAACTCTCTCAGTGAAAGACATTTATTATTATCGTTACTTTTAAACATTGTAATTTGTTATATTATGCTCCGGTTTTTCTTTGCGAGTTGTTAACTGGTCATTTTTGTGAATAATTGTGATAGTTAAAATGCATTTCATATTTCATCGCAACTTTCTCGTTTTCAGTAACTTGGGATTTTTTTGTACACTTTTGGCCAATCTTGGAATATTTCTGGAAAGAGCTTGGGATTTCAGAAAATGGAGAGTGATCGCACTGGTGGTGGATTCTGTTACAGTGTAGTCGTCGGGTCGTCGGTGACTGTGCAGCTTCTGTTTATAAGTAAGTTTAAAAAAAAATAATAATAATAATATTTTTTCTTTAATTTAGCGCCTGACAAACGCACTGCGCTGTACATTTACATGTTATGCAATTGAAACAATCTTAACTAGTTAACTACTAACAGAAAAACTAAAACTAAAAAGAAAAGCTGAAGAATTGGACGGTGACATTCTG
The DNA here is from genome assembly GCA_020284085.1 of Aporrectodea caliginosa. Lineage (NCBI taxonomy): Eukaryota > Metazoa > Annelida > Clitellata > Crassiclitellata > Lumbricidae > Aporrectodea > Aporrectodea caliginosa. Next base: position 35,273 of record JACEVL010000006.1, on the reverse strand, counting down.
ATAATGCGTTTACCAGGATATTGCTTTTGTTTGCATCTTTTTCATGAGTATCATTCTTTTTAAGAGTGGGCATATTCTGCAGCTGTTTCGTGCATGATATCAAAATAGACTAAACCGGTCCAGTTAGCTACATTGGTAAAAGCACAGGCTGCGTCTCATGCACCTCTGCTGGCTTATTTCAGAGATTTAAATCTCGGGCTAGCACGGGGACCCTAAATGGACATATGCGGTCGCTATAGAAACATTTACATTTCTCTCCATGGACTCAAACCATAGGTGTCAACTAGGGGCGGAGACTTAGGGGGAACAGGGGGACGGTCCCCCGAAACTTGAGGTGGGGGGGGGACGGAGCTGCTTATATCCCCCCAATATTTCTGAAATATTTCATGAACATAATAATAATAAGTACAAGTGACAGCTGGTTTTTTATCAGCACTCAAATAATAGAGCAATTTTGTTCAGATGACAGCTTAAAATAATAATAATAATAATATCTTTTCTTTAATAAGCGCCTGACAAACGCACTGCGCTGTAGATTTACATGTTATGCAATTGAAATCTTAACTACTAACAGAACAGACAGCTTGCAATACAACGGCGCTAATAGCAGCCTACAAAGCATATCCGCCCAACGGGGGCTCGAACTCGGTACCTCTCGGTCTCTGTGCCAGATGTTTTCCAGTGCGCCACGGGCCCCCAATGCTGCCATTACAGTGTGGAAATTCAAAACTATTTAGATTGGGGGGCACATCCCCCTGCCCAAACCCCTCCCCAAATTCAAACACGACTCAAACTACATGTAAGCTACGAGTGACAGCTGGTTCCTATCAGCACTCAAATTATAGAGCAATTTTTTTCAAATGACAGCTTAAAATACTACCATTACAGTGTGGAAATTTTAAAAAAATTTAATAGGGGAGGGGGCACATCCTCTCCCCAAACCCCTCTCCCTACTCGGCGCTTCGCGCCTCGCCAATCGTCCTTCGGCCGATCCGCCGGTCCACCCAAACCCAAGACCAAGTCTCTGCCTATGGTGTCAACTACACATGTAATTGTTTCACTACACATTTAATTTCCTGTAGGGCGCTGGCAGTATCAAGTTGGAGACGTTCGGGTATGACTCGGCACTACTAGGCCGCTCCGAATGTCACAGAATTTTTCTGTAGATACCTGCGACTAAAAGTAGTCAAACGCGCCTATTCCTGTCTTCCAGAACTTATTCTATGGTTTTATGCACGTTATTAAAAATTCTGTTCCAGGCAATGAAACACTGTCTCACCATTAAGTTTAACGCAACTAAACTCCGTGGCACAAAACATTTTTGCTTCCGTCTTCATATGTTGATGTGTGGTCACTATATGTACTTAGCCTTGGCATATGAGGGAGAGTTCCTGCTCGTCTGTATGTCTGTCTGATTGTCTCACTGCCTTATCTTTATTGCTTACAGTGTAGTTACTTAGCTAGAGTTAGTGTGGAGACTTGGTAACATTGAAGTTACAGGCACCCACTGAGGAGACGAGGAAGCTTGTCCACGGAGTATGGCTAAATCTTAGCGGCATTCTGTAACAGAAAGAATAAAGTCTGTGATTTGGTGTACCACAGTGCAAATAAGGTTGCAATTTTATTATCCCCCGGGGCTTCCATGAAGAGAACGCCTCTGAATAGTTATTCTGCAAGAGGCGCTTTATAAATTATTAGATACGATACGATATGCTGACTGTTTGTTTATATTAATCTTGTCAGCTGTTGAGCTATCTGTGAATTGCTTTAAATTTATGTACACATTACATGACTATGTCTCCAACCTGGCACCAAAACATGATAAGTCTCCACTCATGCGTTAATTGATGGTAAGAGATTGTTAAGTTCGTGGAAGGATTGGAAGCATTCATCATTAGACATCGATATTAATTAGTTTTTGCTATAATAGGTCTGTAAAACATCCATACATGTACAACTAAACTCATGTAGACTAAACTATGCAAAATAATTATAATTAACTCTCCTACAATGTACTTTCTTTATCAGTTCAGCCGTATGACATGTATGTAATGTGTAGCATATATGTATTGTATATAAATAAATGACAGACCTATTCATGAAACAGAAAGTAACAGAGAAGCTTTATTCAAAGTCATGTTAAGCAGATCAAATATTCACATAGGTAATCTGTATAACCTATCTAGACTACTTCGATCATCATTAAAATGTAATTAACACAACACCAACCAAAATGATCTACCAGTGTACATAAATGCATAATACAAAAAATCGTAAAAACAATGCTTAGTTTGACAGATGAGCTGAACAGTGAACACACGCCCTCATATGCCAAATTTATTTAAGCCACATGTCAATGTATGAGGCAGTTCCAACAGCAATGCTCTTTCTAATCCATTTCAGGGTTTGTTACTCAGATCGATAGGTTTAACATTTTCTGATGATTAGTGTTGTTGAAACAGACAGACAGGGAAATGTAGAAATGGCTGGAACCCTCTCTCTTATGCCGATGTTAAGCAGAATTAAGTTGATTTAATGATACTGCTGAGATGAGTACTAGCTGCCAGTAGAAAAGATGGAAAAATAAATTACGGAAACAGAAATATTTATGGAAGTGAAAATGTTTCATGCTGCGGAGTCTACCTGCAAAGGAAGCGAAAATGTTACGTGCCCTGGAGTTGACCCAATACCCATGTTAAACTTACTGGCAAAAGATCATTTTTCATTGCCTGGAATAGAATTTTAAAAATGTGTATAAAATCATAGTTCTGGAAGACGAGAATAGGTGCGTTACCTTGTATTACCATCTATTAACAAACGAGTTTGACGACTTTCAGTTGTAGGTATCTAGAGATAAAATTTGGTGACATTCAGAGCAACCTGCTCCGAGTTAACTACCAAGTTGTACCAACGTTCGTTTGGTACCAGTGTGCAGAGTCAAGTTGTGGGCGTTCATTTGGTACCAGTGTACAGAGAAAAGTTGTGGGCTTTTGTTTGGTACCAGCATTCAGAGTCAAGTTGTAGATGTTCATTTTGTACCAGTGTTTATCTTGTGGAGCCATTCTGACCAAGGTTTCAACTTCTGACTTCCTTAGTTCAAACAGTTTGATCATTTTGTCATTATACATGTAAATATTTTGAGGGACTGTTGCTGAATGTCACAAAATTTTACCTGATGATACGTAGCACAAAAATATCATCAATTTATTTAAATAAATTTAAAATAGTATAGGCCAAAGTATACTAGAAGGACTAGTGTTTGTATTTGGGATTGGTCAGTTGTATGAGATGGGTAGAAATGAGTATCATTCTTGTAAAAACTTTTATTTGAAATACTTTATTTGCAAGAAAATATATAATTTTAAGCTAGTTTCTTACATTTAACCCAATTTGAAATTTCTGTGATTATGTCTACAGGTACATAAACGTAGTTGTGAGGCTAGTTGTGACAAAAGAACTTGAGACATTTATTTCATTATTTAGTAATTGCTGTGATTGATTGAATGACTGTAATTTATTAATTGACTGATTGACCATGCAACCATCTTGTAACATGTTGAACTTAGTCTTTACACTTATCATGTAAAATAGTAAAATATCTTAAAACAGTAGTTCCTTGTTTTTTTCATGTTTGGGACAAACATACATACTGCAAATGTTTTTGAAACTTGCCTGTTGATCGCCTGAGTAGATAACTTCCTGCTTAGAAACATTTATGGAGAATGCTCTTAACATATTAAATACCCCCATGTAAATGTGAGAAACTATACTTGGTATGTGTAAGCAGCATCTGATAATTGAGCCAGTTTGGATCCAATTTCTACACAATAGTCTATTGTTTCGCTTGCTGAGCTGTCAAGCTTTAATTTAGGAATTGAAATACCCACTGGGGTAGAAAGATGTATCTAGATTCTGCTGGACTTACAGTCCCCCCCCAAACCAGCAAACTGCATCATAAAATTCGAAAAATGTTCAGTTGTCAGTGGGATAATCGGTCTGTGAGGGCTGTGGCTGATAACCAGTCCTTGCCAAGCTAAGAAAGGTGAAGCTGCTAACATTTCATACCCATGGTTGCCTATCGGGGTTAACCAAGGGCTGCACTTTCCTTCTTCTTATACGGTACTTATAGATGGTAATGTTCAGTTGATTGTCTGGATGAATTAATTAAAACCAAATGTGAAGCATAAAATGGCACATTTTTAAGTAAGAAAATATATGAAAACCATTTTCTCACATTTAACGCAATTTGAAATTTCTGTGATTCTATAGGTACATAGCTTAGTTGTGACAAAAGAACTTGAAAAATTTCAGTTGTGTTTTCCTCCACTTTCAGTTGTGAATATCCAATTTCTAACTGTTGACGTTCAATCTACTGGTACTTGATGTAGGGGCTGTCAGGCAACTGATTTGGTTGGCTGTATGGCAGGGGGTGCTCTACTGTGTAGGGTTTAACATGCTGGACTGTTGATTGGTCAGGGGTTAAAATCCCCAGTTTGAAATTTCTGCTGCTCATGAGCCACCTACCCAACTCAGCCATAATGCATCAGCCATAATGCACCGACAGTGTACACTGAGTGTACACTGAGTGTACACTGTCGTTGGGAAGATGAGATGGCAAGGGAGAGGATTGGTCACCCACTGTCATATGCCGAGGCTAAGAAAATGAATAACAGTTCATACCCATGGCTGCCTCAGGGCTAGCTTAAGGGACTGCTCTACTTCTTCTGCTGGCTGGCAAATGAAAACAGAAAACAGCTTTTAATTAGTTAATTGACGAGAGTTGAACTCTTAGTAATGACATTCAGTGCTGTTTTTGCAGGATACAGAACAATAATGTGTTTACTTTGCTTTTTTCTTGTTTGTTCAGGCATTGCTGTTTATGTTGGTCATTTTAATAGATTAGACCACTGTAAATATGATTTTAATTCAATTAGTTTAAAGAAATATTTTCTTTTTATCTAAATGAAGTCTATTGTTGCTTTGAGGTTTTTCAGTTTTGCGTGAATATGGCTGAAAGTGAAGTTCAACTGTATGTGTATGACATCTCCGGTGGAATGGCACGGACATTCTTGTCCTCACTTCTTGGTAAGTGCTTTATTTTTAAGGACAGTTTACACTTTTGGGCTGCTACTGTCATATTTGTGATACTTGCCTGGCCTAATTTTGAATTTTTTTGCAGATATCATTTTATGAAATCTCTGCTGCTTATCAGTTCTTAAATGTTGCCAGGATGAGCTGCCATTGGTGTCAATGCTGAGCTGGCTTCCACAACTGCCTGATCAAAGTTTTTGGCGGGCAAAACTGTGCAGCCAAATGTTTGCGATAACATGTGTCAAGAATAACCTGAAACCTCAGAACCAATTAACTTGTTAATTAATAGGAGGAATTTTGTTGATGAGTCCTCTGCCAGGAATGGCATTGAAGCAATAATATTATAGTGGCAACTCTTGTGACACCCAGTATATTCACACATTCAAGCTATATTCTACTTTTTTACTTGTTCTTTTTTTAAATCTTGTATGAAATAAGTGGCTAGAATAATGTGTGATGGCTCATTCAATAGCAGTTAGTATAGGGAGGTACCTTTTTGAGAATTTCATTGGATAAAAAAACTTTGTTTGGAGTTAAAAAAATAAACTAAAGAAATAGCTTAAATGATGAACCTGTGTAACATTTTTGACCAGTATTTAAACGTTTTACCTGGAGTAAAGGAGTATCATAGAGGCAATTAGAATGTATTAACCTTTACCACTCCTAATATTTTTCTGCGCCAGCTCCGAATAAAATTGCAGTAAATACGACGTAACAACATACTCACTGTCTAACATATCAAGCATGGAGGGACTGAATGTATATATGTATGTATATATGTATATATGTATGTATGTATATATGTATGATTATATGTATATATGTATGTATATATATGTATGTATGTATATATGTATGTATGTATATATGTATGTATGTATGTATATATGTATATATGTATATATATGTATGTATATATGTATGTATATATATGTATGTATATATATGTTTATATATGTATATATATGATTATATATGTATATATATGTATATATGTATATATGTATGTATATATGTATATGTATGTATATATATATGTGTGTATATATGTATATATATGTATATGTATGTATATATGTATATATGTATATATATGTATGTATGTATGTATGTATGTATGTATGTATGCATGTATGTATATATATATATGCATATATATGTATATATATGTATATATGTATGTATGTATATATGTGTATGTATGTATATATGTGTATATATGTATGTATGTATATATGTATATGTATATATATATATGTATGTATGAACATATGTATATATATGTAAGTACATAGAAACATGTATGTGTATGCATACATGCATACATACATACATACAATCATACATATATACATATATACATACTGCCGGACATATAGGAGCTCATAGTTAGACCTGGGAGTCACTTTGGTCAGCCAATCTGACCCCACTTGACCCTAAAGTGACTTGAAGTCGACAACTTGGAGTCAAAACGACTTGACCCGACTTGGCAGAAAAACAACCAACTTTGTATTATCAAGGATAGAACAGTTCTGAGTCTGAGTCTCAACAAAGTCGACTTCTGACATGGTAATTACGATTACGTACGGCTAATAATACAAAAATGTCATGCCAATTTGCCTGGCAAGCATTAATTTCTTATACTAATGAGTAATGCCATCTCAACACCTGATGAATAAAATTGCTTATTAGGCCTATTTTAAGCTGTTTGTGTTTGTGCTTGAACAGTTTTGTAATGCTCTAATGGGTTAACAGAAGAATTTGCAGTGGACCGCGGACTGGTTGCACTGAATGGCGTGTTATAATGACACAGTTTAATACTGTTGTCATCATTATTTGGCCACTAACGTGATTCAAATAGCAATGCAGTACTACCACTCACCGACAATATAGTCGATCATTGTCTAATACAACAGTTTTTCCCTCTGCAAACGACTAATGCAGTGCACCAAAGTAGCGCCAAACGATCGATTGATTAGTATGAGATCCAGATTTCTTTGGGTAGAATTCACTGGGGACTAAAAGTTCATTGATTTGCGCGCGTTCAGCTCTTGATAAGGCAGACGTGCTAACATTTATATTAACATTTCGATTCACCAGTTTTATTAAACGTACGTGTGACGCTTTAACATATAATAAATCATGATATAGATAAATCGGCACCGATAGAAAAATAAGTAGGCCTAAGTAACTGCTTAGCCCAACCGAGTGCAACGCAACCGGCGTCGATAATACAAAATAATATCGCAGTACCGTTCTGCGTTTCTTACTCTTTCAAATGAGATGAAAATCAACTTTTATCTTCTACACTTCAATTCAATATATATCGTCAACATAAATCAACTATATTTCTTAACACTTCACTCTCAATATACAGCTCTATCTAGGGCCTACTGTGTTAAGACAACGACATTATTCAAATCGACTGTAATCAGCAATTTTTAACCTTTCCCGCGCTATTAGCACGTGCTCAGTACAAGCTATATTCAGTCAATGTTTACGTAAGACGAGCGGCGCTAACCGTCCGCTCAATTAGATCATGTTTATACATAGGCTATATAATTATATACAGGTGTATTGTCATGACACAACCCTAACACACCATATAGGTCTTAAAAACGCTTGTTCACACTAAAAACACTATACAACTGCTTAAACACCGCCGTTGCCTCACGATCATTAGTGTGGCGAGATAAATTTAGATTTGTTTGTGACCCAAGTCGGTTTAAGTCGACTCTTGTAGAAAACAACTTGAGGTTACTTTTCAGTACAAATTGGGGTCAGTTGCGCTAAGCAGAAACGACTCGACTCGACTTGGGATGCCCAAGTCGACTGGGGTCGACTTATTGGGGTCGACTCCCAGGTCTACTCATAGTGCCTTCACAAACTAATGTCCGCCTAGGCCGGACATAGGAGTAAAGCCGGTTTTATATTTGTCCGGTCACAGCGGCCACTGGAGTGGTAAAGGTTAAAAAATTTGAATAAATTTGAATTTGGTAGCCTATAGAAACTTATGACAAATTTGACCTGAGATTACTCTTCTAAAATGTCTGTTAAATCAGTTTTATTAACTGCTCAAGATAATCCTGAATGCCATGTGAAATATCAGTCAATTTATTATGAAACAGTTGTAGAATCATTTTAAGAATCAAGTATTCACAGTGGATATCTGAAATGGAAATTGACTGATTGGCTGATATGGGCTGACTTTCTCACTCACATAGTTATGCAGAAACATGACTTGCTCATTCACTCACTCATGCAGGACAATATAAAAACTGAGAAATATATATGTGTGTGCTCTTAACCTGTAAGGTCATATGAAATTAAAATTATTAAATAGCTACATATCCTTGCTACATAATTTAGGCCTGTATATCTGCATAATAACAGCCCTGTACATTTGGTCTGGTTGTATGTGTGTGATGGTGAACATTGACGCTTTGTGACAGATTATGTGAGAACAAAACATGTGTGCTTAATGTTGTGCTGAATACTGGCACAGCGATGCTTTGTGGATTTGTGGCAAATAATGAAGATGAGAAAAGTTGTTTAGAAAAGGTGGTAGACTGGGATAGAGTTCTCAAAATCATAACAGTTTTTAACAGTTGTTTTCATGGCCTATTGTGTAGCAACAGGGTATTTTCCACAGAGTGGACATTTTGCCAAACTAGTGAGCACATGCAGTGTGTGACACAGGCTTTATATATTTGTGTTCCTACACATGTTTGTAGGCTTATATAGATAGCACTTATTGGGAGTGAAAGACAGAAACAGACATAGTAACTCACTTACAAAGACAGAGGCATTTGGATTAAGCTCTAAGGCGTTGCCAGCTGACCATCCCAATCTTTTGGATGAGCAAGTCAGGCACAAAGAATTTTGAGCCAAGTCTTGCTAAGAAGTGTCTCTCTCCAACCAATTCAGGGATGGGATTTAGCTGAGGTCTCCATTCTGCAGAATTTAGAATGGTATCTTTGACCTGAAGGAAGCATTCGCTAAATATGAACTCAGCTTGCCTCTGGCTTCTACTTCCTCCAATTTGATGCTTCTAATTTGAACAAATAATGAATTTTTAGGAAATGTGAAAGGATATCATCGTGTAGGATTTATTTTGCTGTAGTATTTATTTATTTTTTATTTTGAATTGGTTTGCTTTGGTTTAGGTGGAAAACCAATGAACGGTATATGGCATACGGCAATTGTTGCTTACAACAAAGAATATTTCTTTGGCAGTGATGGAATTATGTCGTGTGCTCCTGTGAGTTTCATGCTTTGTTAGCTTTTTTATATAAGTCATTTAAGAAACCCTTTAAAATGTGCTTAGTATTTACAGAAATCATATCATATCTTAGAATTTATAAAGTGCCTCTTACATTACAAGCTATTCAAGGTGGTGCTCTCAGCGTGACTGGCCCAGGGAAATAAGAAAGACTTCAAGCAGCGGAGGGATGAAGATCTTACTGTGGATTGAGGGGCAGGTCATTTGCTGCTACAGTGCAGTTACAGACGTGGACCCCCATTTTTCTAAATAACTCAATCACACTATAGCATGATACTTGACAAAGGTATAAGGAAACAGTGTTTGTAATTTGCTACTGCTGTTTGTGAATTAAGTCAGTTATACATGGTCAGAAACTCTCTAGAAGAAACAGTGGTGCTGTAAGTAGCAGCATCTCACTTGTTGGGAACCAGATACTTACGTTGCACCAATGAGTAGCCAGGTGATCAAATTATTTTGGGCTCAGGAATTTGCTATTCCAGCTCCTTTCAACCTCTGGATGAAATTCAACACATTTTACCATCAGAAAAATTTCTTTGGACAGCCATTAACTGTATCTACTTTTAATGAATTTTACTAGTTTAGTGTTCAAGTTATTGATCTTTCATTACTCTTTTAGTGTGATTTGATTGATTTTATTTAATCATTTATAATAATAATATTCTTCGTTATTAATTCAAACTGACAATTACACCCTAAGATTACATGGCACATTAGTAACAGATAATAACAAGTTTAATATGAGTCAAATTTAAGTGTATGGCAGCCATGCAAGGCGCCCATCTGTCCTACTATTAATTTTACCAATGTCCTCTGGCGAATGGAAGGCAGAGTCGGAAGGCAGAGTCAACCTTAAGAGTAGCGGGAATCGATCCGGCTTCCTATTTGATATTCTACTGTTCATGCCAATTATGTTACCATTTATCTATCGCCCCCCTCCCCCCTCCGTTTCCGCTCCTTGGCAATGGGTGGACCGAATTGTGCAGTCGGTTGTTATTAAGAGCAGCAAAATGGTTTTTTCAGTAACGTGTTTGGTCAGTAATGCAATGATTACAGGTTGTACTTGGTGAGTGGACTCTATTTAAGCACCATGATCAACTTTTTTGCACATACTTGTCTCTGTTACCAAGCAGTTTAGTTTTATATTTTAAACGGGGGAAGTAAACAGTAAGTCATGTGAAGCACTGGTCCTATGTCCAAGACCTTGGGATTCTTCCATAACTGGCCCAAGAGAAGAGGAGCAGGAATGAAAGCCTCTGCTCCATTCCACTACAGTTCTTGAGAGCTTTACCTACTTTGTTAATTGATTGATTTGCAGGGTCAATTGATAATTGGTCGGCCAAATCAAAAAATTTCTCTTGGTCCAACTCAGATTCCTTATGAAGTCTTCATGGACCACCTTGAAGAATTGGGATCCACTACATTCAGGTCTCTGCAGTTTTTATGTAATTCATATGGTCAATTATCCCATGTAGTTTCACAGATCTGTGATGAGGTCAGAATGTTTTGTTATTGTAATTAATGAAAATTTGATATTTGCACACGGGTGCTTTGCAGCCAAATGAGAAAGAGAAACTGTTATCAATTCTCAACTGACTATGGCACAGTTGAGTAATACCGCAAGCTGACAGTTTCGCACGGAAAACACTTATAACACGGATGTTATATGAGGGAGTTTAACACCATGGATAATTGGCACATTTAGACTTTTATGGTAGGTTAGGCCTCCCTTATCCATAAAAGTGACATCTTTGTAAACCAAAATGTGGTTAATGGGATAATTAAGGATATACTTAATCAGTACCAAATTGTGTCTAGTATTTGCTGTAGGTATTTTGTGTATGCAGGCATACATGCTACAAATATTCAGGAGAGTGTTCCTTTGCGGTGTTGTTTCAAACACATTGTTGAATTATAGGTAGTAGAAAAGAAGTTTATTTGAAAATACAAGGAATTTGAGTTTAGATTGGTTCTGTAAAATAAAATGAAGATAAAGTTTTCTAAAGTAGGATGATTTAAATGAAAATGTTTGTAGCATGAGCTACAATTATTGTTAATTGGTATTGTTAAGTAATTAATAGATGTGTGAAATAGCAGTTCAATGAACTTCTCATTTTCTTGCAGGGGTTCTTGCTATCATCTATTTGATCATAACTGCAACTCATTCAGCAATGAATTGGCAAATTTTCTGACCGGAAAAAGTATTCCGTCTGAGATTACAGATTTGCCTCGAGATGTAATGGAAACGTAAGTTGTGTTGTCGTGCTACACTATATACATTTGGACATTAAAATCATGTAAGCTTCACCACATGTGTGTTTAAATAAGGAATCTGAGTTGGACCAAACAACAGCTACAAAAACTTGATCTCCAATTGTTGGCCTCGTTATTCCCAGACTTTGCCTTTTCCTCCAGTGTTCGTGATCTGGGTGTCACACTTGATAGCGCTTTGACATTTACTGGCCACCTATCTCTCCTGACCCGCTCTTGTTACTACCAACTGAGGCGACTAAGAGCCATTAGAAGATCGGTGTCCTTCAAAGTGTTTACAACCATGGTTCATGCCTTTGTCTCCTCACGCATTGATTATTGTAACTCTGTACTAATTGGGCTTCCTAAGGTTCGCCTGTCCTCTGTGCAATCTGTCTTAAACGCTGCAGCCAGACTTATTGCACGTCTTCCTCGGTACTCTCACATCTCCACTTACATGACTAATGATCTTCACTGGCTCCCTCTCTCGGCTAGAATCAAGTACAAGATCCTGCTCCTAGTTACTAAGTCCCAGCAGGGCTTGGCTCCTAGGTACCTTTGTGACTTAATGTGTAAGCCACTATCTGCACGTTCTTCTCGCCCTCTTCGTTCTGCTGACCGGCTTGATCTTTTCGTACCTCGGTCGCGAACCTCATTAACCCAGCATCGGGCTTTCGCTGTAGTGGGTCCATCAATATGGAATGACCTTCCCCTGCAATTCGTAGCAGGATTCTGGAGGAGATCTCGCTGGCATCGCTTCGCTGCTTAAAGACCTTTCTCTTTTCTCGGGCCTGTCACGCTGAGAGCGCTTCTGAATAGCTCTGCTGTGAGAAGCGCTTTTACAAATGTTCAGATTAGATTAGATTAGATTAGATTAGATAAATGGTGTTGTAGTATTGCATTGTGCTGTAAATGCAGAACCTCCTTCTGTTTTTTTTCAGACCAATTGGAAACATGATTAGGCAGTTTGTAGACTCGATGTCAACGGCTGGTGCTTCCATGTTCCCTGAAATGCAGGCTGGTAGCAACACCCGAGAAACTATCAACCGTGTTATAGGAGCGGAACGTATCAGTCCAAACAAAACAGCGGATGTCCGTGGAAATACCTCTAACACCAAAGACACCTCTGTTGGCACAGGAACTTCATGCAACAAGCAACCTGAAACCATGGCCACTGCTCCTCCAGTGAAGATTTATTTGGATGAAAAAGTAAGAATTTTCAGATAAAACAAAAGAATTAGATATGGACTACCCGTAGTGCAGAATGATTTTTACAGATAGGGAAATAGAAGAAAAGTTCTGGAAATATTTGTTTAGTCAACATGCTTTCAGCATTTTACTCCGGAATTGTGGATGAACGTTCAAACACTAATAACCAAATGCTACTGTATTTAAAAGTAGTTCTGTATAAATTGTGTCTAATGTAGTGTAATGTAATGTAGTGAATGTAAGTATGACAATTTATATAGCATTGTCAGTCGGGTGCTTTGCAATGTCAATTATGACAAAAGTACTAAGACTTCCATAACAGAAAAAGTTTCAATTGTTTTTGAAAGCGTAAACACATCTCCCTCTGAATACGAGTAGAGGCTGGAAGGCTGTTCCAATGTGTTCCATGCATGTAATAACAATATTTTTACGATTACATTGAAGGTCTAAAATTATGCAGTTGTGACAATATGTCGGAACAAACTGTATAATACATCAGGTGTAGTGAAGTTTGAAGGGCTGGAAGGAAGATGTAGCTGGATGTTGAAATACAATACTTGTGCCTGTTAGATAAGCCTGGTGCAAATTCGATAGGTCAGGGAACATGAAGAACCAGAACTAGAAGGAAACCAGGAGAACCAACAGTATGGCAGATGTACTATATTTGTTATGTGTTGCATTTGTGTAAAAAAAACTGTTTAAACACCTTGCAAAAGAGTTTAAGATTAGTCATCTTTGTTGTTATGTATTGATGGCCCAGAATATGATTTGAAAATAGAATCCAAAACATTTTTGAATTAAATACAGTTTCAGTAATGATCCGTTTCGATGTAGGTTCTTGAAAGCTACAAAGAGCGACGTGACACTATCCGTGCTTTGCTGCGACCAAATGACTTTCAGTCCATTGAAGAAGTGTTTGAATATGTCTCGTTGCAACAAGTGGACTGGAGTTTACACCGAAATCATCTCAGTGTCATATGTATGTGTTTAACTTTAAATGTTGAAAGTATTACCTGGCAATGAAGCTATTAGTTTGTTTCCCCAATTCAGAGTTCATTTCCTGCCAAGTTCAAGAAAGTTGATGGGTATTATTATTGATCGTGTCATTGTATGCGAAATTTATTTCCTGCCAAAATTATTAATATTAGCTGTTTGAGTGTATTAAAAAGAAATGTACATAGGTAAATTTTTGTAGGATTGCTTTAAACTGTGCATATATTATGTGTTGAAAAAAATTGATCATCCTAAATTGACGTATGAAGCATTTATTGCAGCAGTGTATCATAAAAATTGATAGCTTGCATTTTGTTTGTGTTTTTCTTAAATCAATCTCAGTCAAACTTTGTCATTATCAGTTTGTAAATTTATTAATTTTATCATAGTCAATTGCCATAATTTAAATTTAAAAAATTCTGCCTCTCCTAAAACATCCCTCCTCACATTATTAGAAATTGTCTTAGTTACAGCTGGTTAGGCAGTTCAAAAAATATTCAGTTTATGGCATTTTAGAATTTTGTGGTTTTTATCATGATTATATTTATTATTATTGAACCCAAAAGACAATAATAGTCATGGTAATATGGTGGAATTAGAATGTTTAGTGTTTGTATTATCATTTATCAGAGCTTGGAATATTCCTTAAGGAAACAACAATTTGAGTTAGGGATTAAGGTTTCTGAAAATCACCGTTAATAAGACTATTTGACAAAGATGCCTTTGAAGTCTGTGCATTATTGTGCTGAACACATTTGGCCTCTGGATCTGTGTGCTAGCAATATCTATTGAAGTAACTGTTTGGATGTAACACTGTGATGGCAATTGAAGCAGTGCATTTAGAAGATTATGTTCTGTTGTTTTAGGTAATTTAATATTAGATGCATCACTGACGGATGAAATCCGATCAATTGCTGGGCGGCTGCTTCTGCTTGCTTTGTCTCGGGCTGACTTCGTAGATGTCTGTACTCATGATTCCAACCAAAGCCTTCAAAATCTGATCGGTCGTTCTGATGGCATTCCTCATGAAGTTTTACTAGCTACAGCAAAAAGTGTAAGTAATCATATTTTACAAGGTGTTGCCAAGTTATAATTTATAAATTTGTTTGTTTCTTATTATTAAGCACCACTATCAGTGGTGCCGAGCAATTGTGCATGAAAGACTTGCTCAAGGTCCCTGCACAGTAACCACTTTTGGGAAGGCTTGAACCTGCACGCTGCATGTTGTAAAAGGTGAGCGCTCAAACCAATTGGTTTCTGTGTCTCACTTTGTTTTGTAAACTCCAAATTTCTTAAGTGCCACTCTGAAGCTAAGTACAGGGCAGGAAGACATTGTTTTTCGGTTGTACTACGAACAGTATTATGCTGCATGATATGTTAAGGCCAATTTATGTTGTTGTTGTTGACACATAGCATAGAGACAGGTCACGTTTTTTATATGCTATTTTCCGCCAAATAATTTTTTATATTTTTTAAAGATTGTATAGTTTTGGACCAAAATTCGTGAAGATTTTTACCTGACTTCCTTGAGGTGTAAGCTTATGAAAAATGTCAGTATATAGTCCATTCTCAGCATGTGATCTTTTTCGCTACAGAGATTACATACAATTAACTAAGAGTCACTGGAAGCTATATACAATGATTCTTTAAGTTTGAGGTGACAAATGCCATTAGCTTCTCATGAGCCCTCATGTTGACTTCATGGTCTCTATATCAACAAGAATTTTCATAAACCACATATCTAATATATGTACTATTCCTGACAAACAGCGCATGTAGAGTTCTAATGATGAGACGGGAAAATCAGGTGTATAAATTTATATGGAACTTTATGAAACTACATGCATACAGATCTTTTTGCTAGATGATTTAATGGGTAAATGTTAAGTCAGGTAGTTTCTCAGTTACTACCTGAACACGAATAAGCACCTGGTTGCTGTGATTGTTCGATTTTCAGGTATGTAATTTCCTTGCTGAAAGACGTGCTGTTGAGTGGCTCTTTGTACATGGTGGTGAGAATCAAAAGTCAACCAGTTCATCGGAGACTGTTTTAGCTTTCGGTATAAGTTGCCTTCTGAGTGAAAACGTAGACTTGGCAGAAATTGGTTGTCATATTGCAAGCAACATCCTCCACCATGACAAAGTATGTCGTATTGTTACTAAATTTCCTTCAAACCTTAGTATTTTTTGTGTTGAAATTAGTTGTCCAGAAGTTTGTGAGATGTTCAGTGATGACTAGTGTGTCCAGTTATGATTACAAGACAGCATTGCGGTAACTTGCATAAATTTATTATTGCAATTCAGATCTATTTCATGTGTACAGATCTGGTGTATCAGTCATGAATTGATCTGACTGTGATCAAATGAAATAAGGTTTTCTATTTCATGTCCTTAGGCCCCAAAAAAATAATGTCGTGTTTCCGGTAACCCGACCGAGTCACTTTTTTAGGCCCGACTGGGAAAATTTTGTGAAAAAATTTTTTTTAAAAAAAATTTTTTTTTAAAAAAAATTTTTTTTACAATTTTTTATTGACACGTGAATTTAACCTTTGCGTGCCAGAGGTGCAGATTTACGACATTGATAACATTGCTTTCCTTGCCAGAGGTATGTAAATAAGGGCACCGTTAATTAGAGCAATAAACGGGCTAAGTTTCCCATGGTCAGTGTTAACATGCATGCGTCCAATGGTTGAGGAATAAATTTTTCACAGTAACTTGCAAGGGCTATTTCCCAAATCCCATCACTGTATTCAATGTATCAGCAACATCTACGGGAAAACAACCTCCAAATTTCGTATTGATTCCTAGAGACTAGTTAAATGTAATATGTGTGCTACATTGATTGACAGCTGTCACCGGCCAATGCAGGATAGCTTGCGTGCGGACACATTTTCAGAGGGTGCAACATTCTGCAGCCCTCGTGAACGGGTCTGGTCTGAAGGGCACCGGCATATACTTTAAAATAGCAGTGCTCATACCATCTATGACAAATAAGTTTAAGGAACGCAAAACTGTTTTAGCAAGGTGAAGGAGCAAATTGTTGTATAAAAATAATTTGCAAATAATATGGCTATTCATTTAAAGGTTTTTAATTTGACTAGATTTTAATACTAAATGCTTGTTTAACTGTTGTGTTATTATATCTGCAACAATATATACTTTAAAACAGCAGCATACCATCTATAACAGTGGTTCTTAAAGTATGTGGTCCGCGGACCGGCGCCGGTCCGCGGTATCAAGTCGCCGGTCCGCGAAACAATCCCTATAAATAAAAAAATTTGATCAACTTATTCCTGGAAAATACAGATAATTATAGATATATTTTTTAAGTTAAAAAATTTATAGAATGAAATTATTATTTAACGTTATTTGCAATAAATCAATCTAGATTCTAGATCTAAAGTTCCCATTATCGCCACACCGTGATCGCTAGGCATATGGACTTCGATCACCTAGCGATTGAAACTGTCACCAACTGAACACAACCATTCGTACGCCAGATATTTGTTCTTTGTTGATGGAATTGAGCGATAATTAAGAAAACGCTAGCGTATGAATATTTTTGTTTATTTGCAATAAGACAAATTTAAACACGAAATAAAGTTCTAGAAATCTTAGTTTTAAATTTAAAAATAAGAGAAACAATGAGCAAAGCACATCAAGTCTCTTTGGACAGTTTCTTTAAAAGTAATGAAACAACAGCAAAGCGCCGCAACTCAGACACGGACAGTGACAGCACACAAGAAAACGATGATAATGTACGGGAAGGATCTCTTTTAAAAAAAGCCAAGAAACATCGTTTGTTTAATAGAAAATACGATCAAGAATATTTAAAATATGGATTTGTTTCTTCCGGAGATGAAAACAGCCCAAAACCACTGTCAGGAATAAACATGCTCACGTTTCCCACTAATTACTGTTTCGTCATTCAGCAGGTAATCAGCTTACTACAGTTCTTGATGATAAACTCATAGAACTTGCAAATGATAAAGGTTTAAATGCTATATTTGAAAAGACTGGATCGTTGGCTGCATTCTGGATCAATGTTTCTTTAGGAATATGGAGAACTCTGTAATTTAGCCATGACTTGCTTGACTCCATTTGCTGTAAGTTTAGTCAAGTTTAATTTAATAAACTTTCAGTAATTAGGCTTGCTACTTTTAGATAGGAGTAAGCCTTCTCGTGTAATAAAATTACTAGTTATTATTTATAAAAACTTAACGCTTCCTATAACTATAATAAATACATTCTATATTATATGTTATATTTAACAATGAATAACAAGAACATAATTAATTACATATATTTGTAAAAGCAGTTTATTGATTTAGTCACTATTTCGCATTATTTCGCTCTTAGAATAATTTCAATAAAATATTAAGATAAAATATGGACTCATTCCTCTAATTTCCCTTTATCTTGGATTCGATTGTCAGATAAAATTTTGCATTTCTAACTGGTGGTCCGCCAACAACATCATAAATGCACAGCCAGTCCCTGCTTCTAAAAAGTTTAAGAACCCCTGATCTATAACAAATAAGTTCAAAGAACGCAAAACTGTTTTAGCAAGGTGTAAGAGCAAATTGTTGGATAAAATTATTTTACAAAATAAAATTATTTTCCTACCTACCTACCCAGTTTTTTAAAGCTATGTTACCGGAAACACAGCATTATTTTTTTTGGCCTTACTACTTTCTGTTTGGCCGTGGCTGGCCTGGGAGCGCCTCTGAGTAGGTTTGTTGAAGAGGCGTTATATAAATATCCGGAATGAATGAATGAATGAATGAATTTATTTTGTTCTTGAATATCATAAGGTTTTCATTAGGAAAGATTACAATATGTTTAACCATTTCATTTAATTAATTTGCTTTTGAAGGTACCTGGTGATGTGGCTCTGAGAATTGGTATTGCACTGATCGAGGTAGTCTGCTCTAAAGGTTATCCAGACCAGTCAGGTATGTACTTGTTGGAGTGCATCACACATTTCAGATTCTATTTGAATTGATGAACCTCACATTTAAATTTCCTTGAAAATGGTGAATTGATAGCACACACTCAGTCGAGGTCATTTCTGCATCTTCAACTATCATAGATCTAATGTATTAGCTGGATTGACTACAATAAAATAATGACATTGTATATCGTCCCTTTGAAATAAGCGTGAAGTAACCACCCATTCTTTGTATACTGCTGGAATGGAGAAAATGTGTAGTTGAGTTAGCATATGACATTGCAAACTGGCTTGTCTGAAGAATTGTTCTTCTCAGTATGTTGCCTGCATGGCTTTATTAAAACTTAACTAATCATATTTAATTAACTTATTTATAGATTGTTATATTTGTGTACTGGCCTCTAGCTGTGTTTTTCTTTAGGCTTAACCTCCAACCATCTCTGAAAACATTGAAAAAGCGTGTTTATCGTAGTACTGGTTAAGTAGTGTATATTGTTTGTCACTGTATATTAGGGTGGTCCTTAAAAATGGAAGTTGAAAATTTGGAAGTCTTACCCCTCAATATTGTTCTTTGTGTTAAGAAAATGATATACAATTTTTTTGGGAATTATTGGATGTTTTGAAAAGGTGCCACAAGCTACTAGTTGTAAGTAACTGTTGAATGTAAGAAAAATTCACATTCACCGTTAACTTTTTTTGCAAGAAAAGTCACATACCTTGTAACAAATACTGTTCTTAATAGGTATTAGGTAATTAGGTATTTATGATAGCAGGAAACTGTAAACTCCCTAACTGATTACATACAAAATAAATTATAAACAATTTTGTTATGTTACACAATAACCTAGTCTACAGATAGATTTACAACTCGCTAATATTTGCTATGGTTGTGAGTTCTTAGTTACTGTCTGTTTCGGTGCATATGGATACTTTTGCTGATGTTGCTTCACTAACTGCAGTAGGAATTGTTTTTGGCCCTCATTCTTTGTGAGAATACTATTGAAATTCTGCACAAGTGCAACTCCCCTTTCCGCAAGTCGTTAACGACCTTCATTGTTTGAACAAACTCAATGGCACCTTGGTAGTCAGATGGCTTTTCCCATTCGAGTGGGTCAACTATCAGAAACTCTGTTGGGGGTCATTGCATAATTACGTACCGTAACGCCGAAAATGACCGTTTTTGACCCACGCACCCACCCTGTAACGCTTCGTAACGTTTCCATAGACCCACCCACCCACCCCAGCATTACGTATTTACAGTTAGGTCTCGGTAAAGATCTGGCATATGATTAACTTTACTTTTCTTGACCATATCGATTGTTGTCTAACAAATTTAATTTTTCGTTAAATTTTTACAAATAAAACCGATTAAATTTCAACTTTTAATTTTAAAATAATGCTCAATAAATGCTTGCTTTATACTAGGCCTATTGCGTGTTTTAGTTAAGTTTTAAATCAATGGCACGATGTTGAACATCGATCACATCGTGTCATTTGATGTCAATTTAAAATTCATTTATAACTAAACTGCTTTTAAAAGCGTTACGTAACGTTCAGCTCCGCCCACCCACCTAACGTTTCATAACGTTTTCAAGGACCCCACCCACCCACCCACCCTGGAGCGTTACGTAATTATGCAATAACCCCTTGGAAGACTCGACACTTCAAAGAAACTACATGAAGATTTGGTCACGAAGTTAGAAACAGTCTTTTCGTTGATAAGGTGTTGCAGCAACTTCAACAATTATCCGTTTTGGAGGGTGCTCTTGTGTTTCCAAGGCCTTCACCAACTCACGCTTGACTGCAACAGAGATGTCAGGATCAAAAATGACAGTGATAAAAGAGTTTCACTCAGGTACCAAAGGTGTCTTTAAAAAGCGCTGCTAGCCGCTTTAGAGACAGCTTTGATTCCATAATTAAGAAGCCTGATGAGGAATGCCAAGTCGCTTGCAAGAGCTGCAGCTACAAGCAGAGCTAAAACCAGTAGCGGACATAAACCTTGGAGGCAAAGATAGCAAATTTCTGTATACCAGCTTGCTCACGTTTAATCTTAACAAACTGTGCATGAAAGGGCGTTATTTTGATTGCACAGATGACACGAGCCATCCAGCTGGCTTGATGGAGTACTCCTGGTTTCATGAACCAGATTCCTCTTGCAAGGAATGCCAC
This sequence comes from Aporrectodea caliginosa, assembly GCA_020284085.1. Classification (NCBI taxonomy): domain Eukaryota; kingdom Metazoa; phylum Annelida; class Clitellata; order Crassiclitellata; family Lumbricidae; genus Aporrectodea; species Aporrectodea caliginosa. The sequence continues at coordinate 14,328 of JACEVL010000006.1, read as the reverse complement.
CAACGTAGATGATTGTCAGTTCCAGCAGCTCCTGATAGTCATCATGTGCTTGTGTTATCACCAACTGCTCTTTGCAAAACATTATATTATCTTCATTGTCTGCCACGCCATCACCAAGAGTTGTGTACTGTTCCGTGTCTATAAATTGCCAATGTTGCTCGAAACACTTAAAGAACAGAATGTCAGGACCACTTGACTGTATGTCACACGCAATAAAGGCCTTATCTGCCGCAAGTTCCATTATGTGATGGTGACATGAAAGATGGAGTGTCTTCCCATCTTTAGCTCGATTAGTGTACAAGCTCAAAGATTAATGCCACTATTGCTACTGGTTGTATCAAATGACATTGCCTAAACGCAGTCTTTGATAGTCCAGTCTTTCAAGCAGTCTACCACTGCTTTGGCCATTGCTTCACCTGTTCCTGCTGGCAGCTTGGGAGCACCAGAAATAACCACTGGTAATCTTTCAACTTTGTCGCCTCCAGATAGTTCAGGTGAAATTAACTCATAACTAACATCATTATTCACCTGTTTTCCATCTGCAAGGGAATGTGTCGATTTGCTGCAGAGTCCAACGAGAACTTCGTGACGAGTGTGGCACCTCTTAATCATATTATAACTTTACATTTTTGGGGGTTTAATTTGTTTTTCATTACATATAACAATATCCAGGGGTAAGAAATCTAAAAAGTGCCCATTTGATTTTTTATGCCACATAAGGACCACCCTACTGTATATACCAAGTGAAATTTACATTTGATTTATTTGTTTAACTTTAGAAAACTATTTATGGTTTAGCCTGTGTGAATGCATCAAAATCAATAATGAGGTTAGTTTTCAATATTTCAAACTGGGTTAATTTGATTTATTTCCTTGCCTGTAACATAGTAGTTTTTCTTTTATACCAATCTAGAAAATGTGGCATTGCCAGAATTTTTTTGAATGGTGCCCATGATATTGCAAACTTATCTCAGATGATTGCTTCTGCTTATACCTTTATCATGAATGGGTGAAGCAATTATCATTGTCATCTGCAAATAATCTAACAGATTATTTGCAGAAGAAGTCTCAATATGGTATGTGCTCAACTCCTGAGATTGTTTGGCATAATTTCGCCACTCTGCTTGCCAGGAACTGATGCTAATACCGGAACATGGTCTCACCTTTATCCCTTCCAGCCCTCTTAATGTCTCACTCTGGGACTTCCCAAATGGAAATTCTTGTTTTTTAGACACTGCAGAGGAGTGTCTTTCAAGTTTACACTCCTCGGAACCGACAATCTTTCATCCTGTTGTTGATCTTCTCCAATCATGCCTCAAGACATGATTCCTTTACCATGCCTTTCTGTCAAAACACCCTGATGTGGAAAATAAACTGGACTTTAAGCTGGATTTATCACGTTACAAATCAATGCTAAATTGTTAGGTCAGACAGACTTAGTGTTATATATGTACACCGGACAGTTCCTATAACATGGGATTTGAGATCCGTATCTAGAACCGCATTATAGAGAGGGCCGTGTTTTACTGAAATAGTGTGGAGTGACCAAAGTTTCAGTACATTTGTGTGTAGATGTGTATTTGCAGGTTGTGGTTGGCTAACGAGGTCATTATAACGCAGTGTTGTCACAAAATGAGCCTAATAGATACCACAAGCGCCATTGGAGTTCCAGAAATTTGCATTTAATTCAAAATTATGTTTTTAAATAGATATGAAATTTTAAAAATAAGATCGTGTTGTTTGATAAATGGTGGTTGCTTAGTTCTTTCGTTTTGACAGCGTTCAGGCTCCATGAACTTTTGACTGCATGTATGCAGTGGTTAAAGTGGTTTGGGTGAGCAGTGGGAACGCTGAAGAAGAGTTTTAGTGTAGAGCATGTGTTATCAGGGTTCCATTGCATGATGAGCAGTGGGAACGCAAGCAAACAATTTCGAGAGCAGTGGGAACGCCGTTCCCACAGTTCCCACACCACTTTAAACCCTGCATGTATGGAATGCCAAAGGAAAATTTGTGTAGCAATAATAATTTTAAATCTGTACGGGGCATACACAGCACCTTAAAGCCAGAAAGTAACAATGCATAATGAACAAATTCTTGCTTTATCTGGATATTGAAGACAAATAGATGAACTAATCGAGTTTAGGTTTTCTTTGAACATTCGGTGACTTGTGTCTGCTTCTTGCTACTATGCTGCTTCCTGAGAGTTCTGCTCGAGCAACAGTCTTACAAATATGACATTGATGCTTTATAGCTACTAACTATGCATATTGTGCTGCCTTTTGACCAAGTATGAGCTGGGTGACCAATGAGAAGAGAAATTAGCGCTTCCATCAGAATTGGCCTGACTAATTTGGAGGTATATGAGTCTTTCTTCAAATAACCACACACCATACATATGAAAGGTAAGGGGCCGTCCATAAATGACGTCACGCTATTTTGGCCGATTTTTAACCCCCCCTCGTCACACTTCGTCACAAAAAGTAAGACCCCCTCTGAAAATGACGTCACAAAGCTGTGACCCCCCTAAAAACAATTTCCATGGCGAAGCAAAATGCTCCTTTATGGAACAAATAGCGAAAGCATGAATATTTTAAAATCTAACGGTGACTAAATATTGAAATAATTAGAAAGTTATTAATAATGGTGCCCGTATACATTAAAATAATTTAAAAATAATGAAAATTTAATCCTCATAATTAGTGCTGTTATTATTAAAATTAAATTGTTGTTAATTGTTAAATTTAATAACATAGGCCTGGTGTGACGTCACACTGCTCAGACCCCCACCCCCCATGTCACACATCGTCACAAATTTCCGACCCCCCCCCCCTAGGTGCGTGACGTCATTTATGGACGGCCCCTAAATTTGGGATCCATGGCTGCAACCACGTTATACCCAAATTCACGTTTTATTGACGAGTGCTGTAGCGAGGGTGTGGTTTTTTTATGATTATTATTATTAGTTGGCACCTTCTATACCTTCTAATGCACAAGACATCTATCGACAGCACACCAAAACCAAGCCATAACCAGGTCATCATCAGTAGCGGCGCCAGGATTTCAAGTTTGGGAAGCTAAAACCCCAATTCCTTCCCTTTCTCCCCTCCTCTCTGGCATTGGCAGTGATTTCCCACTTTTGTTTGGGGGGCTGAGCCGCCGATAGGGGGGCTTCAGCCCACCCTAGCCCCATGCTGGCGCCGCCACTGTCATCATCATGAATCTAGGAGGCTCTTTGTTTAACTGATCTAAATAAAAGAACAAACCTTGTTTGAATGGTGGCCATGTTATTGCAAACATATCTCAGATGATTGTTTTTGTGTGTAGCTTGTAGATTTGGCAAAACTGAATGGACTAAGTCTTGAGAACGAGGAGGAACAACATCCATCCATCACAAAATACACACAGCATGTTCAGCTCTTCTTCGCTTAGTTCAGTCACAACGTCAAGTGTCTGAATGATTCAAATGTATATAGAAGCTGACTTTGTATCATAACTGTTGACTGATACACATTCCAGTGATAACTTATGATTACTTTGGTAGCTTTAATAGTTTCCTACACATCTTCAGGTTTGTCTGCATATCCTGAGTTTTATTTGGTGTTGATGTAAGATTGTGTGACTGCCATTTAGTGATATATGTTGTTTATCTGTCTACATAATTATTGTCTTTAAGTTGCTTTTGCAGAAATTTTTATTTATAAATTTCTATAGTAAGTCAGGTGTGAAAAACGTTGCCCTAACCCAATCCAATTATTTTCTTTATTATTATTGCTAAAATTTGTGATGTGTATAATTATCTGTACGCTTGTATATAAATTTCACGGGCCAGTCAAGAGTGCTTTGAATGTGACTGCTAATAAAAGGTCTGTAGACAGGTCTGTGTTAACTAACATAGGAAAAGAATGTAACTTAAACTGAGCTAGAATGAACAGTACAATGAAATGTAAATGAAATAAATGTAAAAATGAAGTAAATGGAATGTTATCAGGAAGACTTTTTTCAAAGTGATGGATCAACACAGTTCACACTGCCTCACAGCAATGAGAGACAGGCACTACTGTGAGAGTTGTCCTCTTTGTGCAATGGGAACTCATATGTATCAATGATTGTGGGTCTGTGTAACAACTGTCGACAAGTTGTTGTTAACGCACACTTGCCTCACGTCTCAGAGCCAGGTTTACTGACCTCGAGTACATAACAAATGCAACAAATATCTAATCGACTCTCGTCTTAGAACTTCTAAGGCACCATTATAATAATAATGCACGAGACATCATTCGAGGGCACTTCAAAACTTAATCACAACACAGATAGTTTCAAAGCTCTCAATAAAGCAGAAGGGCAGTCTAAGGAGGATAAGTACACCAAAACAAACACGTCTCAAGCGAGGGAAAAGATATGTGTACCTGAAACAGCAGAGCAGAGATTGTGGAACTGTGTTCCATAACCATGGACCAGCAACAAAAGAGGCATGGCACAACTTGGACTAAACATGAGAAAAGCATTAAGAAGAGCATTAAATATGTGACAAATAACTGAAAAGTTCAAGGAACCATCAGTCAAAAGTTTGATGTACACGTGCTGACAATCCTGTCACTAATAATTGTGCTTCTTCTGAAATGGGTAATATAAATAATAATAATAACGACAATTTATATGGTGCTATAATGCGGCCACACCTCTACAAGAACACCTCTGATTAACATCGGGATTTAGTTCTTTTGTGGCTTGTAAAGTAAAACAGCTCATTTGTGAGTTACACTTGTTATAGTAATGATCAGTATTGTGTGACATATTTACAATCGATATTGTTTAGAACAATAACGACATTCGCCTGATAGAACATGAAAGATATTAAACTGAATGGTATACCCTATTTGTCCCTGAACCATATGGACCTGCCTACAAAATACAGCCTGAAGACAGTTTTAACACTTTAACAATGAGTATGTAATAAAAAGCTACTGGAAAATAATCCCTCTTGTTGTTAGAGGATGAAGATAGGCCTTGAGGAGAGCTATTACATGTGCATTGTTAAAACCACCTACATGTAAAAAAATCTGCACTTGCAGTAGAGAAACCGAGAAATTTCAAATGTTGCCAGCCTTCCAGCGTGGCACCTTCTAGCACAAATTTTGTTAAACGCAAATAAGTTATCACTTTACAATGTGTAGAAAACATGATCCTGGAGGCTATAGAGGCAATGCCTGTAGTGCCCTCGGCTCATCTACATGTAGGCCTATACTGAGGCAGCATCTTATTTCCACTCCAAGTGCTCATGAAGAAGAGGAGGAAGCTGTATTACGGCATCAGTTGTTCTAACGACCGCTTGCGACAACGTAGCTGAGCTGCTCGGTTCTAGGCTTCGCAGTCACCGTGCACCATTGCAAACGTCGCTGGCGTGGGTCATCTGTAATGTAGGCTATGCATCACCAGTTTATTTAAGGCTGTGGACGAACGCAGTCTCCTAAGCTAACTGAGAAGCAGCTATGAGATGTCGACTGCGATTTGCTTAGTCTCGGCATATATGGGTGGCTGCAATGGCCTGTAGTCCACTTCCTCTTCATCTGCATGATCTACCCACTGACAGTGCATAGCCTATGGTCAGCTGAGTTTGGAAGGGGCAAAAGCAGGGCTGTTAAAGGCTTGGGTTTTTGGTTTTTGGTTTTTTTGGTTTTTTAAAAACCAAAAAAAAAAAAATCTGCAAATTTCGGTTTTTGGTTTTTTACAAATTTCAAAATTATAAATGCCAAAAATGTCGTCTCTTCAAGTCTCTTGGCAATTGTTGTATGGTCTTTTAACTTCGTTTTATGACATTCTACGGTTCTACTGTTCTAATTAATTTCATTTATATGCATCTGATTAATTTTTACGGTATTATGCCATTTTTATGAGTCTTACGATCCGAAATAGGAAATCTCCAAAACAAAAAACCAAATAAAACCAAAAAACCAACTTTTCATTTTGAAGAAAGTTTGGTTTTTTGCACCCCTGGGCAAAAGTGGGGCAGAAATCTCAAAGTATCTTATAATTGCTTCCCTAGTGTCAATGTGAGCTGTACCTATTCATCCAGTAGACTAATTTAGAACATTGTGACAATTAGGGAGCGTTTTAATAACCATAAATGACTAAGTTTACGGATACTATCTGATTGTTGTAGCCAAAAATAGCACATGCTGGTCTTCTGCCTTGATGAATATGCAATTTTCTCACACCTCGGTTTTGTTTGTGATATCATTGTTTGACCAGAGAAACATTAATAATTATAATTGTAACATGCCTACTCGATCGTAGAATCGTACATGCAACTTTGTTACAATGGCGTGCTCTTGTCCTTAAACATAACAATCAGTTATTTGCTTTTGAAGTGTAGGCCTAGCCTATTAACAATAGTAGCCTAGGCCTAATAATGAAAATGGCCCAAATCAAATTAGATGCAGTCTGTTACAGGCTGCCCAACAAGGAATGCCTATAATAGGCACAATTAATTAACTTGATGCATTTGTTATGTAAAGGCGCGATATTTTTCTGACCGTCTAATTGTCGTCCAAAAGCTAGTGGCACAGCGTTGAAGGAGTTTCCCGTCCTCTATAAGCTATTGTACTTGCTGCCCAATAACAAGCGCCCAGCTCGGCCCTGTATCATAGCTGACCCCGGAATCGACGTGTGTTCACAGTTTAACGGCAGCTTATGACAACATAGGCCGTTGCCGCCGACAAAGATTAGTTTTGGCATATTACAGCTCTATCGACGTACGCGTTGCGATCCTATTATAGGTCGATGCGAATTGGCTGATAACAGTTCCTGGGCCCGGTTGCTGAAGCAGTTACTTTCTGACTGGGTGACCGCAGCTAGGCTATGCTCTTCCGCATTCCGGTTTCCATTCGAGTTCACTTTTAAGACAACATGACACTCGCGATGGAACTTTTTATCTCTTGTAAATTTTCTCGAATCGTTCTGTTTTCTTTTGTATTTCTTGTTGTTTTACAGTCGGTTATATTAGAAAAATCAAATAAAGAGCCTTCGGATGATGCAAAAGATAAGTGGAAGAAGAAAGATATCCGTGATTATACTGATGCCGACGTAGAAAGACTCTACGACCAGTGGGAGGTATATAATAGTCATAGAAAGTTCGAAATTGTTAAACCAGGGTTAAAAAGACGCATTCGCAGTTATAAATCTAGTCTTGTGCTGTGTACATTTGCTTTTCATCTTCTGTGCTAGTGCTATTTTTCTTTAATAATAGACTTACATCGTGCCAGCTGTTTGATTTCACTAAAAAAAGCGCGTGTAGCTGGAAAGGGACAAACATGTAGTATCGTGGTGCATAAGTGTACTGGCGTTATACGTTATCATTTGACATGCTGTGCGGAAGGTACCATGTTTCTAATGCTGTGCGGAAGGTACACTAACCCTAACTCGGACACTAACCGACCCTCACGACGCCTAACCTTACCCTGAGTCCCTGACCGACTCTCACGATGCCTAACTTGACCCTAACCGACACGACGCCACTAAACTTATGCACCCCGATACTACATGTTTGCCAAATAGGTAATCCAGTAATCTATCGTGTTGGCATTCAGAATTATTCCCCCAGTTTAGCATATCTCTTCCGCGTCCCAAATGAAAAATGCAGACGTACTTTTACAGAATGAGTGTACCAGTAGTTTCATAATGCGTTAAAATGACAATGTCGCAAGAGAAATTTTTATTTACAATGTAATGTTTATCGCAACGACCAGCTGTAGCTTCCAGTAATGGTACAATGATTGGTTTATATGGTATTTGCATGCGCTCATTTATTCATGTTTCTTCCAGGTTCATTATGTTTCCAGTTTTTTTCATTTATTTTGCACACTATTATCAGTGATGGGATCTTGAGACTGTGGTCTTGGTCTCGAGACAGTATCGAAACTGGGAAAATGTGGTCTTGGTCTTGAGCCCAGTGGTCATGGTCTTAATACTTCAGTCTTGGTCTTATTTTTGGTCTTGTGCCTTTGGTCGTGGTCTTGAGACTTTGGTCTTCTTCTTGTGTGCATGGTTACCAACATGCAGTGGTAGAATAAAGAGCCAGAGAAGTGGAGAGAGAGGCGTGGAGAGAGAGCGGGGTGAGGTAGAAAGTGATGGATGTGTGCAGAGCCCTTCTCGCTCAGGCACAGACAACTAAGCTAGGAACTAAAATTACACTTTACCAAAGACGAAAAGATGAAAGCTTAGTGTTTCTGGTTTTGCCAGCCTTACTTCTGGTTTTGAAAGTTCATTTTGTTGCCATATATTAACAGGATGCAGAAGATGAGCCATTGGAGGAGGATGAGCTTCCGGAATGGAAGAGGCCACAGCCAAAGATCGATCTGTCTCAGCTGAATCCAAATGATCCAGAGGGCATGCTTAAGATGAGCAAACAAGGCCGAACTCTGATGATGTTTGCCACTGTATCAGGTAGCCAGGACATTCTGTATATGGATGATATTACAATATGTTAATCTTCTTCTCATGCTTACGACGAATAGCAAATACAGTCGTACATACTGGCATCAGATTGTTGTTTTCAATGTGCTGACATACCACAATTCTTCAGATTTTTAAAGTGTGCACCAAAACCCTTTGATTGGAGCCATCTTGTGTACGACAGAATTGTGGCCTATCAAATTTTTTACAAATAAAATGTAGAAATTTCGAGTTGTACCATTAATGAGTACAAAAATCTTACAATTACTCCACTTCCTCTTGTGGATGAAGAGCTGTTATTGAGGCACAACGGTGTTTACAATTCACAAAATGAACACTGCAGATGAACTTTTTATAAATCGATCTTACTTTTCCCTGATTATGTGTGGAATGCCATCAGGTGATGCCTTGTACGCTATTGAAATTATAAGTTAATTTTCTTCTCCATAAAATTAAATTTTAAAGGTGTTGTACTGTTCTTCCAGGAAATCCCAGTGAAAAGGAAACTGAAACTATAACTCAGCTGTGGCAAAGTAGTCTATTCAATGCTCATTATGATGTACAAAGGTATGTCAATGACCTGGCACAGGAAAACTATTGCTACTGAAAACTCATACCTATGTACTTCTGAAATCTGTATCCAAGTAGTTTACATGTTCATTTGTTTAGTCCAGCCATAAGATTCTGGACCAATTCAACCTGCCATTCCTATGGAGTCTGCAAATGCATGTTTGGAGGTTGAAAAAGGTGTTCGATTGTGTGGGTTGTTTACGATACTGGAGAAATGCACTTCCAATACGAATTAAGCTTGCCGACAGCAAGACCTATTTTGTTTTTTAAAATATTGGTGAAGCCAATATCCATACTTTACTAATACAGACCATCTACAGTTGTGATTTTAAGTTTGTTGCTTTCATTTCATGTGCGTTTTGTGAAAATCATTATTTCAAAGTCTGCTTTTTTTAAAGTCATGTAGAGCAGAAAATTACTTCCACTCAAACGTTTTTCGTATCGTATCTAAGCATTTGTAAAGTGCCTCTAGTAGGGTGAACCGTTCAGAAGCGCTCCCAGTGCACCTGGCCCCGCGAGAAGAAGCAGGTTTTAACAAAAGTGAAAGAGAAGAAAGACTGCCAGATAGAATTGTGGAGCAAGCAGAGGGAGAAAACACATTCCAAGGAGAGGGTCCAATTGAACTGCACTTATAAGTGCAGTGCTATGTGAAATAGTTTGCACAAAAAGCCAAAAAATGGCTGCTATTCAGTCATTTTTATATCAAAAATACTTTTAACTTTTAAAAAGTATTGCAGTACAGGATTCAGTACTGAAATTGTACCAGTGATGCCAAGCAATAAGAACACTTTTGTAATGGCCTGTCGATTTTTAGATGGGTTTAGTCAGACTTGTGAATTTATTCCTTGTAATTAACAGCTAATTAATTTTGTATACTTTGGCTGTAGGTATGTTGTTGGCAGTAATCGAGCGCTGTTTCTACTCAAGGATGGTGCTAAAGCTTGGGAAGTAAAAGACTTTCTCGTTAAACAGGAAAGGTGCGAGGTGGTTACTATTGAAGGCAAAGACTATCCAGGCAGAGGTTCACAGGTATATGGCCGTTTTAGTCACACTTTGTGTAACGCTATAAATCTATTGAATAACTTGTGCTGTGAGCATACTGATTGCCATTAGTATTGCATGCTGAATTTATGAAACTCTGTTGCTGCTCTGTTGCTGTCTCAGATGGCAAACCGTTTGAAGCATATTCTTGATAGAGTGTAATGTCTGTCTCTTAATGAATGCAACATGTGCTTATTCATTTTCGGGCTTTCTTTTATAGCAGTCAGACTGCATGATGCTGATTAACAGATACTGGCACCATAGAAGTTGCTTACTGGTAATACCACCAGTCTGTATGTTCAGACATTAAGAATACTATGTGGTTATGTTTTAGGGGTCTGAAGGCAAGGATGACTCAGATGATAAAAAGTCTTCCAAGAAGTCGTCAAAGACGAAAAAAGATAAAACTGGTGGAAAAGATGACAAGAAATCAAAATCTAAGTCTGGAGCTTCAAAATCAGGTCAGAAGGACAGTGAAACTACCATTCGAGATGATCAGCCGAGAGAAGACCTATGATCATAAAGCTGTTTTTCTTTGTTACTAACTGTGCTCACTAAGAAGTCATTTGTAAAATTAGGAACAGCAGAGATCATGTTCTGAATCATGTTCAATTTTGGAAATTGTAAAAAAGTTTTGAAAAATATGTGGAGTTAGTTATGGACCAAAATTGATAAGGATGTCATTTATTTTTCTTGAGTTTTTTGCTTATTCATAAAATCATTCATCATTTGCATATCATATTATAAGCAGTGCTGCTAACCTTCTTAACATAAAACCAGATAATCTTGATGGACTTTGTGTAACATTTGTTTTCTTGCTTGAGTTGTCAGCCTCAAACATGCCAGCCACAAATGGTATCTCAACCACTTGGCAACATGAGAGCTGAACCTCTTTACTGGTCATTTTGGGATCATGAAAAGTTTTACGACGCCATCAAGGCAGTTTTGGGGTGGACTGCATTAATAATAATACTAATACCAGTTCCTGCATTATCCTTTTCTATCAGATTTCATATGGTGGTAACACTTGGGCACTGCATTCTTTAGAACTTGAAACAAAATGCAGTTGATATGGAATGCATTTGACTGTAAAGCAAAAGTGACTTTTATTCGTAAAGTTTACATGATTGTCTTGTAACTGGAATTCATATCGAATTGGACACATGGAGGAATTATATTATCCAGAATTATCAGGCTGTAAATGACGAGATACTGCAGCTGTGTTTTGTATGTATATTAGCCAGAACTGAAACTATGCATGCCAAGTAAATACAGTTGTACTGAATTTTGTATTTTGAATTACAATCTGATATTGCATACAAGGTCTTCCATTTTTCTTCTTATCACTAATTTTCCTTAATATTAATTTTGACTACTGTATTGTAACTAGGGAACTGTTGTCCAGAGATACCAAGTGGTGATCAAAGTATAGTTCTTAAAGATCAGGGAGAGAATAGAAAGCTACATGGCGAGTGTCATTTAGGAAGAGATTGGAAGATGCGGAGTGTATGGATCAGAGTAATAATCAGTTTGCTCTGTATTGCATTTTATAATAATATTACATGTAATAAATTATAATAATAATCTTAGATTGATAATACACGACAGCCACCTAGTAATGCACTTATGTGTTATTTATGGGGGTCATTGGCCATGGTGTTTTAAACTAGGCATTTATTATCCTGGGTTCATTGCTGGGGTTTATTGGTCAAAGGGTTTTGGTCAGAGGGTAATAGTATCATGGAACCCGGGTGTGAAGCCTCCCGACGGAATTAAGATGGAAAGCCCCCGTCTGATGTCGAGAGAAGCAGTCCTCTGAAGCTCATAACATTTATACATCTAAGACTGATTTTTGCACCAATTCATGGGGCATTCACGAATTTCAGCATCAAAACATAACTCGATGTTCATAAGCTAAGCTCCACTTCAAATCTCAGACAGAGACCATGGCATATTGGTCCACCGAATTCGCCATACTAGCCATAGCAGCTAAATGTCTACGATAGCTGGAACAGCTATAGATTAGATCAATCATTATTATTCACAGTGCCGGATTAAGGCATAAGCCATGGCTTAGGGCCCTGCAAGGTTTTGGGGCCCCAAAATCCGGAGAAATTAAATCAAATTTTGGTAGCAAATTCCTAATTTTCTATAATTTTTTAAAAATAATTTAGCACTAGTAAGTTTTACTGTTTTAGTAACTACTTACTGAATACTGACCCTACTGCAGATTCACACTGTCAGTCTGTACAGGGGCCCCTAGCGACCGATGGCAAACGTCAAAGGCTCAAAGCGAAACTCTAATATTTCCCACTCTGTGTCGAATATAGGGCTATAGGCCTATTGACACATTGTTGACCGGTCGCAAGCGGGTGAACATTCTGAAATTACCTAAATTTAGTATAACGGAACATAATCATGGGCGTCCACATGAATTTTTTTTTTTGGGGGAGCAAAGAATTCTTTTTAGGGAGTCAAAGTTTTGAATTGCTGGGACGAGGGTGCCGAAAGCAATCTATCATCAGTACTCGCTCCCGCTATTAGGGGTCTGGCGCGGGGAACAGGTCAATAGTCCGAAGGTCAGGGTGAAAATTGCCGGGGTTTTGGGGGTTCAACCCCTAGTCTTCTTAGGCTCCCATAGTAAAGTCTACATTTCATACCCAAACTGCACACAAATCATCGTCTAACCCCCCCAGTTATTTTTTAAAATTCCCATACTGTCGAAGGTTCGATAGTCTGAAGATTTCATGGTAAAACATTATGTACATGTACATATATATGTATATGTACATTATATGTAATTATGTATGTATATGTATCTATATATATATATATATATGTTTGTATAATGTATATATATGTATTTATATCTATATACAATACATGTACATATGCTATATATATATATATATGGATATAAGTATATATGTGTGTGCATATATATATATATGCATATATGTATATATATGTTTGTATATATATTTTATCTACATACAATACATGTACATATGTTATATACAGGGACGTAGCAAGGCTTAAATTCAAGAGGAGCAACTTCACAGACCATTGGCAAAATCCTGGTCATTGAGGTTATTAGTCAATAGAAGTTCCAGTATATAAAAATAGCAAGAGGAGGCAACTGCCTCCTCGTGCCTCCAATAGTAGCTACGCCTATGCAGATTGGTTCTGGTGCGCCATTGCAGCATGCAGTATGCAGTAAACAACGGCAGTAGGCCTACAAAGGTTGCTAATTCTTTGTCCACTGGATTGTCATAGGCTATGGATTGTGATAGGCCTAATTGATTAGAAACGACACAGCTATTGATTGATGCCTCGTGCAATACCTTAGGCTAACTGCCTTATAAAATGACGTATTTTGGACATGTGATGCGCGCGGATGGACTGGAAAAGGAGATGATGCTGGCATGCGGGGAGGGGAGGAGGGGAAGAGGTCGACTGAGAAGAAGATGGATGGATTTGATACATTGAGACGATGAAAATGAAGCTTCCGGAGCTGAGAGAGGCGACGAGAGATCGGAACACGTGGAGAAGGTTGACTATGACGGTCGCTAGAATTCAACGAATCGACGGAACAAGGTGACAAGGTAAACTGCCTTATAGAAATGTCAATATTAGATTAGATTAGATTAGATTAGATTAGATTAGATTGGAGAAGGGGATCGTGCAGAACAGTGTCACATTATTCTCGGCTACAATCAGACGAGGTTGCTAGGCTATGCCAGAGAAATAGAGGGACCGGGGGAGGGGAACTTCAGATGTCAGCGAGCCAGTAATCTGTAAAGACTTTGATTCTGAAAGAGATCAAACATAGAAATCTTAAAACATAAAGAGTCTTAATTATGAGACTCGTCCGTTTAAGCTGACCCATAATTTCTATAGCGCCACTACCTTAATTGAGTCGATGTTATTTAAGAACATCAGCTAGTTGTTGCTTCGGTTAAAGTACACCGTTTCTTAACAGGAATGCAACTCAAAACGGAACTCAGTTTGCAAAAAATGCAACAAACCAAGATAAACCAAAGTTTACGAATCGAGTTTTTCCGTCTGAAGCTAAATTTAGCTCGTAATTTAAATACTGCCTCGCCTACTCTATTTTAATTATTACAATTTAATCTGATGTAAGACCGACATTGTAACATGGAATATTTAAGCAGCTTAGATGATCATATAGGGCGGCATTATAAGTGGCTTAGCGACATTGAAGTTGGCACTTAGATTACTACACCCATTGCGATTGCCTTTTTA
>JACEVL010000005.1:2962506-3069944 GCA_020284085.1 Aporrectodea caliginosa | reverse complement strand
AGTTTTTTAAATTTTGGCAAAAAGTTTTGGGGCCCCCAAAAGGTTTTCGGGGGCCCTTGTTCCTTCTCCATCCTTGAAGCAGTCGCTTCCTTGTGTTGTTTACTTGTTGTGAACACTCTATTGTTCAAGTCCTGCATGGCGTAGTTGTATGACGAACAAATGGGAGCAGACATTGTCCAAACGGCTCTTTCATGTTCAGTCAGGCCACTTCCTCTGGTTAAACCACATGCAGTCTTAAGTTATCGCATAAGAGTCTGCTCAATCACCATGTCGGATCCAAGACCAGCCCAGTACTGGCTTGTTCGCCTTCTGACGTGGAATCCTTCCTGGAATTTATGGAACACTACAGGATTTTCAGTTTCTAACAACTTCATGTTCTGGAGGTACAGAAAGCAGATTTCAGATAATTAGCGTGCGCTGCAGCAGCAAATATGGGTAGACAATCAAAAACAGCGTGGAGATGCAAGTCCCACGACCCTGTTCGATCGGCTTCTATGAGCTTCCTGGCTGTTTCCAAAATTTGAAGGTAGTTCATCCACAGTTTGCTCGTTTCGGAACCATCGGAAAATTCACATTTTTTAGAACTCAGTCCTTTCTTTATCCCATCAATGCAGTCTGATTTCAGTAATGTTTCCAAATCAATTTTACCAGCCTCCAGACAAGTGTAAAGTCTCTTGAGCTTTTGGGAAAGATTGTCAAAGCCTGGCTCGCTAATGGTAATTGCTTAATTTTAAGATGTGTGGAAAAATTTTTAAATCATATATTCCCATGCTGGCAATAGTAGGTATGCTACAGTCCAAGAAAGCAAAAAAAAGAACTTCAAAGTCAAAACCCTAGGTCTGCTTCTTTTTGGGGCGCTACAATAGTTTTCAAAAAGTATACATATTTTTGTTTTTTGGGGCCATATTCCCCCATCTTAAATATAGCATTCCAACAGTATTGCCACTAGTTTAAATCGTTTCCCCTTGACCTTGTTTGTTAAATTTAAACTTCATTTGTTATTGTAGCTGACCTATGCCCCTGATATATGGCAAATTTTTTTGTTTGGCCCATATTGGCCCCCATTTTGGGAATAGTTACTTTCCCGGATACTATTGCCACTACGCTAAATCGATTTCTTGCCCATGAAAACATTATATTCGACACTTCATTTTTTTTGGGGGGGTTCCCTTTAAATATAAAACATTTTTTTTTGTGTTTTGGCGGCCATATTGGCCGCCATCTTGGAAAAGTAACATTCCAACAGTATTGCCACTATGATAAATCGATTCCTTGACCTTGATAATGTTAAATTTGATACTTCATTTGTTATTGTAGCTGACCTATGACCTGATATATACTGTTTTTTTTTTTGGCGCCATTATTGGCCGCCATCTTGGTTAAAAAGGCATTTTTGGGGGTGATGCCGTGTTCCGATTTTGTCCAACTTTCGGTATGTTCTTCCCCAGACCAAATAAAACAGAAAATCAACATAAAACGTTTTCTTGCAATTTTTTTAGGGTTCACCGTATTTATTTCGTACTTTGACCCTACTACTATTACGGTTGTAAAATGCGTTTAAAATTTTGGGATACTTTAGCCTGATAATAATAGCTAGGCTATTTGGGAATATTCTACCAAAAGAGAAAGTAAATTGCAAATACGGGATAATCGACGACTAACATGAATTTATTTTTAAACAGTAGATTTGTAACGTTACCTCGTAGACAAGTCCCAATAAGTGACGTCATCATTTTTTGGCTAAATTAAGTGAGCAAGGAGATGATATCGTTTGCAAAAATTTTCGAACTTTTTATTTAGCACCACTAAAAAATCAGCAGCGCCCCTTGCCTGCATCCAAAGGGAAAAAAGAAATCTTAAGACGTTTACGGAACTGGGAAGGAAAAGGGCTAGTAACTCAAGGCGAAAAGGGCTGGGGAAAGAGTTCCAAAATGGGTGGGCCAACACGGGGAAAGCACCTAGAGTGGGCCCTGGCAAGCGAGCGAGGGACAACCATAAGGCCACGGGGGAAGATCGCAAAAGGCCCTCCAGGTAAGGAAGGGGACAAAAGGGGCAAAAAAACCTCAGGCAGACCTTAGTAGGTTTTTCGTATCATAAGAGGTCAAAATAATTCACTCTTGCTGCGGTTTAGGCCTAACAGTTGGAAATCAGAATTTGATATTGCACTAAACTAGACTTTGTATTCAAAAACATTTAACGCACGTGACACATCAATGCTAAATTAATATAAGCTGTTTTACATGTAGGCCTACCTTAAATGTAATGTGATTTTTTAAATTATTTATTGTCTTTTAGCAATCATTGATAGAAACACTAGTTAAGTCGTGGATACATTCGAACATATCATTTTTAGTCGCTGAAATGAGTATATTATTGTACGAAATGAGTAGGCTATATTATTGGAATCATGATATAAAAGTAAGTTATCTAAGATTTAACCACAAATAATTGTGACCCTTAACTACTAATCAAATACTTACACTTTGACCCTACATCGCAAACTTTAGCAAATCATGTTTCTATCTTTTCAGTGCTATTAGTCACACAAGCTCAACTCTTAGCCTGCTTGATCTCTTCTTGTCTACTCTCGCCTGGAGAACGCCAACTCAGTCTTGGTAGCCTAATTAAGAAATCGAAAATGTTGGTGGTAATTGTATATCTTCGCAAATAAACGTGTTTACTATAGCTGTAACGATGATAGGGCCTACTTGGATTTATACTTAATTTTACTTTTATAAATATTGTGTTAAGACCTGAATCTGGTCATATTGAAAGTGGGTGGGAAATACATCCAGACAGACTTACTGACCAATTGACTTGCTGAATAACTGATTGGCTGACTGATTGGATAAGTCACTAACACATTCAATTACAAACTGACTCACTGTCTAAATGAAAAGGTGACTGACTGACTGATCTACTCGCTCACTCAATCACTCACTCACTCACTCACTCACTCAATCACTCACTCACTCACTCACTAACCAACCCAACCGGACACTCACTCGCAAACGAAGTGAGGTATTTTTGAATGCTTCATTTATTCTCTTAGTTTTAAACACTGGATTTTAAGATGATATAACGTAATTAATTTCCGTTTAGTAAAAATTAATGATTTCAGAGTCTTCTCGAATATCGAATTTCGAAAAATGCCTAATATAATTTGCGAACAATGCAACTTCCGTGATATTTTCGACCTGGAACAAACAAGAGAAACCTATAAGTGTCATTATTAACCCTTATCCGAACAGACCCCCCCGCCAATTTTTGCTGCTAACTTTTTTAAATAAGTTATTATATTTTCTCAAATCGGTTATATGTCTTTGTTGCTATAATTATTGTTGAGCAACAATGAGCACATTTGTTGCAATTTTTGATAGGATATGGGATATTGAGACCAGAACCTACCTTCTTCTGTCCGTCTTTCTGCCAGTTCGTCCTTCTGTCCGTCTTATATCCGTCCTTCTTTCTCTCCGTCCTTGTGTCTGTTTGTCCTTCCGATTGTCCTTCAGGCTTCCGCTCTTCCGTCCTCCTGTTTGGCGACTGTCTATATTGGACGACTGCAACCGAACGGTTTTCCCCCCCAAAGTATAGCTGTACCACCGTAGGAGTATCGGTCGTTCGAAAGGACGCAAGTGACTTCCGTTTGGCATCTTCTCTCTATTCGCTTCCATTCTCTCCACTTCCAATCTCTCAACTTCTCCACCCTTTACGTGTTTGTTTGGACGACGTCTGCAAGGGGAAAAATCACTCATTTTGGTGATGAAACATAGCCCTATTTGTTGGTAGTCCAGACCCAAAAATGTCCTTGTTAGGCATCCCTAACAACCAAAATTGTGGAGAACTCCTGGTTGATGCCATGATAGCTGCTGTTTTTGCTACTTATAGGGGAGACCGGCGCATAATGGGATATTTAAGGCATTTTGACATTTACGCCACATAGTTAATAAAAACTCAGGGTTTTCTTGTAATCAGATTATGCCAGCAGACCTAGTGTACAGCATAGATTAGATTAATCCACTTAAGCATCACCCAGACCGAAGATAATGCTATCCTACTAGTGTGTCCCAAAATCCCATTATGCCCCACCATAAGGGGTAAAATGGGATATACTTTTTCCATTATGCCCAATGTTATATATCATCTAAAAGAGGAAATATAAGCCAGAATAAAAACTTTATAGCTTGACAAACTGTAACTTTGAACTTATTACAACAAACTGTTTAACATGAACCATGAACAGCATTTCAATTACAGCATCATAACAGTAAAGTTTAAGTTAAAAATCATTAAATTTTTTATAAGGTCAGACTTCCCTCACTTGATAAAACGTTTTCGAAGCTGTTACGTGCAGAGGCCATACACAAATTTGATAAAATGTTAGTTGACACCAGCACGACTGTTGTGTGCCCACTGCAAGCACATCTGACATCTGATCTCGCCTTCATCAGAGAACGCCTCACAACAGTGAAGACAATCATTTGTATCATCATCTTCAAGGTTGTTGCAGATTGATATCTTTTGCCTTTCTTGGGACATTGTTGTTTGTTTTTTCCTGATATTTTTATTTTGTCATATAATCCGAATACTTCAGACATTTTAGATGTCAAGCCGTTGTTAAAAGGGATTGACGAGTTTCTTTTATAGCTTCCTTGTCCAGTTTAGATATTGTGATCAAACTTTCCTGTTAGCTTTTCTTATACAGTTGTCATGACCACATTTTTTCTAATTTTGTTTGATGACCTTATTTCTGGGCCCATACGTGGTTAGATATTGGTGGCATCGACTTCATTGACCGATGGCTCAGTTGAAGTTGACCAGGAGGGTGCTTCTCTACTTGCTGCAAGCTACCCAAGTCTTCCACTTTGTACCTGATCAATGGCTCCTGCCATAGCTGAGCACTTCATTTCGATTTTTGTCTGAACGAAGCAACTGTCGTTCTTTCTTTTCCATATCTAAATCGTCTGAAATTTGGAAACTATCACCTGACACTCTTCTACGTATTAATAGTGAGCACATTTTTATTGCAAAATAGGGTCTCACAAAAATAAGCAGGCGTCGAATCACAGCATGGGGCAAAATGGGATATCTGTATCCCATTATGCCCCAACTGGCCAATATGGTAAGCCCGCCAATTTGACAAAATATAGTAAACTTGCTCAAAATTTCTTAAGGGGATATGTGACTTTATATATTATGCTACATATTCAACGTATAAGATAAATTTAATATAGCTCCACTTTTTCTAGAAAAGTCCTGAATTATCATCGTACCTTACTTCGGCCACCCTGAAAATCTACTTTTAGTCATAAAATTAGCAAGACGCGTCGATATCGCAATTGTCTTTGCCTGTCACCTGAAAAGATGTTTTACTTCCGAATGATATCGTCTTCAGCAATTAAAAGTGAGTAAGACGGATAATATTCAAGTTTCCCGTTATACCCCGGTATCCCATTATACCCAGGTCTCCCCTAAGCGTTTATTATAAAAGTGAAAAGGCATGCGTTGTATTTCACAGTTAAGGAGTGCTTTACAAATAAAAAATACTTTAATCATGCAAATTTAGTGGTATGAGGAGCAATAGTGAACAATCCAATTTTAAATTAAACGAATTGATTTGAAAACTTTAGTCTATAAGTTAGCATGCAAAATTTATAGATTAGGCCTACCTCTAATTCAGCAACCATTTTCTAAAGACAATTAGAACTTGAAAACAAGCTTTTTTATTCGTAAGTAAGCTTTGTGTTCTTCAATTTACTGAAATACAGTTGACATCTAGATTATGATTTAGAAAGAAGGTGCTTGGAGTTCATGGTGTTAATCCTAATTTATAATGTAGCTATTAAAACGCGACGGGTTTTGCGTTAAAAGTGTCAAATGGCGCGACCTCTAAAGGCTCTAAACATGCTCAGATCTCTTCAATTTTTCACCACAGTCTTCTTGTCAAGTGAAACAGGCAGCCTTGGAGCAGCAAGTTTCAACAAAAAAAATTTTTCCGTGTCTTCTCTCTATTCGCTTCCATTCTCTCCACTTCCAATCTCTCAACTTCTCCACCCTTTACGTGTTTGTTTGGACGACGTCTGCAAGGAAATCGAAGAGAGCTCTGTCAACTCGTCTCGACCCACGTGACTAATTCACGTGATCAAAAGACCGAGGCACTTGACCAACTCCTTATTGACCGATTGTCACGTCATAATTATAATAAAACACAGGCGAAATTTTTTATTACCTAGTGCCTCTGGAGTGGGGCAGTTTTTTACGACGTCTTAAGGTCGACTCAGATTTTTCATTCGCTAGGTGGCGTTGAAAAAATGAGCAGTAGGACGTGATGGGCCCCTTGCATGTCTTTCCCATCGCTGACCATTGTAGCTAAACCGGCAATAGATAAACGCAAAAGTGAATAGATAATCCAGACATGTTGAGGCGTTTGAGAGAAATTTGAAACTGAATGAGAAATGTGGACAGGCAGATGAAAAAAGACAGGAAACACACAGACACAAACAGCGAATGAAGAACACCAACAGAGAGATAGCTTATTGCCAGATCCAATAAGCAAAACAGAAAGAACCCAGAATTAAGCTCAGAGTCTCCACATAAACATCTATCAATCTTACTTTATAGGACGTCGTAAAAAACTGCCACACTCCGGAGGCGCTAGGTAAAAATATATATCGCCTGTGCATTATTATACGACGTAATAATCGGTTAATAAAGCTTACAATATAACTTCACAACATTATACATATTTTAATAAGATATAAATGCTTCATAGGCTACAGAGTGGAACAGACAGATATACAGGAATAGACAGACATACAGCTCAACACCTAATAACTAAACAACATTATACATAATTATTTGACAAGATATTAGCCTACAGATTCAGTGACATCGTCACACTGACCTAAAACTTTGCCGCTGATTACAATCTATTATGGTCGGAGAAAACCAGAGGGTCCAGAGCCAGGACATTCGCAGTATTTGGCCGATCTTGCAGACTGAATAGTTCAGAGTAAATTAAATGAATGTTCAGCCTGGTGCGCTTCGGGATCATGAGATAGACTCGACCGTTTTTAAAAGATTTTGAAGACTCATTTGTTCATATCATCTTTTTAGCAGCTGCTTGAGCGCGTTTAGGATTTGTTTAGTGACATCTTTTAATAATTATATTCGTTTATTGAGAAAGACAACTCTAATTGGCACACCGCAATCAGTTACAATGTCAAAGAGTTAATAGAAAATAACAGGTGTTTGATTTACTCATTGCGTAGTTAGCTAACCGTAATGTTCAAATGAGGAATGGACATAGTCACTGAACACTAGCATAGAGGACTCTTTTGAACTTCACAAAGCAACTTATAAAAATAATAATAAAAATCAAAAAGAAATAAATTGTTCAGCACATATATTAAGTATAGATCTGCGGGAAGGTACTGGCAAGCTGTTACTGTCATTTTATTGCTCAGTGTACACCCTTTGATTGGGCGCAAACGAATGTAGAACCTTTGCTATAGGCGGAATTATCATTATTTCATTTCTGTGGTGTTTGAATAAACAGTATCAATCAATCAATCAATCAATCAATCAATTAAAAATAAATAAATCAAAATGAAGCGAAATAAAATTTAAACCCAAATATAAGCTTATATATTATATTCATACAAGAGGAGGTGATTTATAGGGTCCCACTCGGGTGACAAATATTGCAACCGTTCACTTTGTTCTGGCCATTTAACTGCGGATCTATCATCCGCCTTCAACTGTAGGCCTACATGGATGAGTTGTAACGGGTTAACAACGACAAATAAAG
Source organism: Aporrectodea caliginosa (assembly GCA_020284085.1). Classification (NCBI taxonomy): domain Eukaryota; kingdom Metazoa; phylum Annelida; class Clitellata; order Crassiclitellata; family Lumbricidae; genus Aporrectodea; species Aporrectodea caliginosa. The sequence continues at coordinate 3,062,134 of JACEVL010000005.1, read as the reverse complement.
ATCGAACAAACTTTATTTGCTAAAAGATTTCAACCTTAACAGCATCTTTACCATCAGCACTGACTATGTGTGAAATTATCGTTGCAATTAGGCCTACTCTGTGACTGAATTTACGGAACAGTAACGGCGTGAGAGTAAAACTACGTAAAACTTGAATTGAGTGAAAACACGAACATAGCTACAGTAGATCATGTGAAGTATACCAGCAGTGCAATAACAAAAACGGTTCGAAAGAGTTAAAGTAGGCTACTTATAACTAGACATAAGAATTATAGGCCTACCCATGGGCGTAGCAATAAAAAAATCGAAGGGATTTTAAGATTTCCGGGGGGTTCCATTGAAAATCGTCGCAAAAGTCCAGGTTTTTTGCATTTTGCATAAAAGAGCATATAAAAAATTTTTCTGAAACTTATTTTGGGTGGGGTTGGACCCGTAAAATCGCCACCTAAATACGCCCATGGGCCGTCCTAAATTCAACTAAAAGTGTCACACAAAGCGAAACAAAAGCACGATGCTTAACTATATCCAGTCATACAGTCAGTGGCGGATCCAGAGGGGGGGCGATTGGGGCGATCGCCCCCCCTAAGAGTCCAATAATTAATTTTTTAATTTGAGGATTTGATTGCTATTTGTGTTGTTTTTAAATTAATTTTAGCCTATGTAGTCTCTCCACACACGCACACAGCATTCATTGAAATAATTAAATACGCTAAAATGTAGTTGACAATCCATAATAAATTAAATACGCTATTACTCAAATCTGAAAAAACAAGAATGAAATTCATTCATTCATTCATATCGAACATTTAGATTGCGTCCTTTCAAGAAAGCTACTCAGAGGCGCCCCCAACTCCAGCACGACCAAAAAGAACATACTTAAGGTGAGAAAAGATCATATCAGAGAAGGTCATAGGAAAGGGGCGAAGATCCAGAGGGAGGCCGTTCCAGGTCGAAGAACCCATCACCGAGAAAGTGCGGTTCTGCACATTGGAGGTACGGGCAAAAGGGATCAGTAGGAGACCCTGTTCCGATGAGCGGAGGGATCGAGAGCCCCAATAGCACTAAGGACAGGGCAGCAGAGCTCACGAAAATAGGCAGGAGCGAGGCCCAACAGGCAGCGCCAGACTTGGGCAGCTATCTTAAACACAACACACTGAACACATATCAAAGCTGACCCGTTCTTCTTACTTCCAACTTAGGCGCCTCAGGGCTTTTCGCAAATTTTTTTCCTCCTCTACCTTCACCTCAATTGTCCATGCTTTCATCTGTTCTCGAATTGAGTATTGCAATTCTCTCCTTGTTGGCTTACCCAAGGTTCGTCTCCTCTTCAGTCCGTTCTGAATACTGGTACTGCTGCCAGACTTTATAGCTCGCCTTCCTCGATTCTCTCATATCTCTACATTTATGGCTGAACAACTTCATTGGCTACCTCTCTCTGTGCGCATCCAATTTAAAGTTCTCATTCTCATGCTCAAATCTCAACTGGGTCTTGCTCCAAAGTATCTTTGTCACCAAATTTTCCGTCCCATCTCTGCCACGTCAAAGCGTCCTCTCAGATCCTCTGACAGGCTTGACCTTTACGTTCGCCGTGTTAGGACCACAATGGCTCAATCCAGATCCTTTGCCTGTATGTGTCCCTCTCTATGGAATGGACTTTCTCCTTCTTTGCACTCTACCATCCTCTCTGGTGGCATCTCTACCTCTTTCTCTCACTTTAAAACCTTCTTTTTCTCTCGGAGTACCTCGCACTGGGAGCGCTTGTGAAAGGCTTATGCTGTGAGTAGCGCTTTATAAATGATCAAATACAATACAATCCGCTGCTCAGAGGGGAGCCAGTGGAAAACGTCGTGAATGTATTAAGAGACGTGGCCAAATTTGAGTATACGGCCGATAAGGCGGGCAGCATAACGCAAGATCCGATCCAAGCACCCCAGTCGACCAGCCGGGAGGCCAGCGCAGAGCGATAAACAATAATCAAATTTAGTTGTGACGAAGGCGTGGATAAGAGTGGTGGTAGCAGACGCAGTAAGTGAGCGGGCGACAGTACAGAGCTGGCGCAATTTGAGCCTCGGTCCAATTAACAGTTATGATACATAGGCGTACACAATGGCGTTTTACTGTTTCATGAATCACAATCGGTAAACATGTAGCCATTATTTTACCAGAATTTGGTTCTTTTCAGTGTCAAATTTGTTGAAATTTCTTCCGAAATGTTTGTAAGCCTAAAATAATTCTTCTAACGGTACCGGACAGCTTTGCATCAGCTGATCATGAGAGGAGCTTCTGTTCATTACGTCTATTAAAAACATGGTTGAAAGACCAAATGGGTCAGGAATGGGTCACCGGTTTAGCCCTCATGAACGCGAGATCGAGAAATTTAAGTAGATGCGGAGAAAGTGATTGATCACAAAGATTGGAAACAGAAGATTGAAATTTGTTTTGTAACATGTCAGCCTGTAAAGTTGAGAAACTATTAATTTGATAGGTCATTTTAATTATAATTCCTCTGATCTTGGAAACTATTTTAGATTAAACCGTTAATAAAAATGAACTATTAATTCTTCAAGCAAAGATCCATAATACTTGATAGGTATTACATTTAGCCTACTTTTGCAGTTGGCATCTATTTGCAAAAATCTTGGTAGGCCTATAAAATTGTTTGCATTTATATTGCGTTTGATATAATTACTAAATCGCTCTTGGGAATTGAGAACCCACAGAAATCGCCCCCCGTACAGAAAAAGTCTAGATCCGCCCCTGCATACAGTAATTCTCAGTTACGCTATATTTTATAACTTGACATAGGAATTATAGGCCTACCTAAATTGCAGTTTAAGTGCCACAAAAAAACCCGCAAAACAAAACAGCATCCTTAACTATAATAATAATAATAATAACAGTGACAATTTAATATGGCGCCGTAACACAGCCATGCCGTTACAAGGGCGCCTCACAGTCAACTAACAACAGGGTAGGCCTTAGAGAACAAACTATGGCAGGTCCTACAGGAATAATCAGTTGTACTGTACTAAACTTTTACTTTGAATACAAAACTGATATGCATGAATTCGTTCGTGCATATCATCATAGATTGAGTGCTCAATACTTCCATTTTCATTCTGTGTTCGCCAAAGCCAACAACGTCAAATATTCCAGGTAATTTCTGTTTCTTCGTAGACTCTAAGATCGCGACAAATGTTTATTTACAAACCTCATGTTTTCTGTAGACCAAGGGATCGTTCAAGTATTTCTAAGAAACTGCACAAACATGTTTCTGACGTACCTGAAAAAAATCGAGTTATAATGTTCTCTGGTAATGAATTTACAAACTTGAGCCAGACACGAGGTGGGTTTTTTCATGACGTCTCAAACCTGAAGCGAATGAGGACGTTTTCTGACATATCAGGCAAAGGTATGGTTTCTCTCCAGTATGTGTCCTCGAGTGAATCTTTAGATAACTTTTAGTGTTAGTCTTAAACTCACATAACTGGCAATGGTATGGTTTCTCTCCAGTGTGAATTCTTGTATGACTTTTAAGACACCAAGATCGCGAAAACTGTTTTTGACATGTCTGGCAATGGTATGGTTTTTCCCCAGTATGGGTTCGAACATGATATTGTAGATCAGAGGAATTGTAATAACTATTTGTACATATCTGACATTGGTATGGTCTCTCTCCAGTATGATTTCTTGCATGACTTTGTAGCGATGAAGATGTGGCAAATGGCTTATTACAAAGAATACACAGAAATCGTTTCTCTTCAGGGTGGGTTCTTTCATGATTTTTCTTACCTGAAATGCTTGAGAATGTTTTCTGACATATCCGACAACGGTATGGTTTCTCTCCAGTATGCTTTCTCACATGAATCTTTAGATGACCTTCATACTTAGAATTAAACTCACATAACTGACATTTGTATGGTTTCTCTCCGGTATGAATTCTTATATGCCGTGTTAGATTTGAACATTGGGAAAAACGTTTTTTACATTCTTGGCATTGGTAAGGCATCTCTCCAGTGTGGATTCTTGCATGAATCCTTAAATATGAAGGCTGAGAAAAACGTTTTTGACATACTAGGCATTTGTTAGATTTCTCTCCGGTATGAATTCGTGCATGACGAGTTAGATTTGAAGATAGGGGAAAACGCTTTTGACATTCTTGACATTGATAAGGCATCTCTAATATGGTTCTGTAGACTGTAAAATCAAGAAAATATTTGTTTACACTGTTCGCACTGAAACAGTTTCTATCCAGTATGAGGTGTAGTGTGTGTTTCCAGACAAACCAGGCAAAGGTAATGCTTTTTCTCCAGTATGGATTCTCTTGTGCTTCTGTGGTTATCGCTGTGCGCAAATATTTTTTTGCAAAACTCGCATTCGTGTGTTTTTACTTTGGATTGACTTTCCTTGTTTTCCTTTGTATGACAATCAATCACAAATGATTTCTTACATAGCTGGATACTTTCTATCTTTTATTGTGTTGCATTTCCGATGAAATATCCCAATGAATTCTTGGAAGAAATGCTTTTCGACATAATTATAACGAACTGTATGATTTTCGCACAAAGCTAACACTTGAAAACACTGAACCTCTTGTAAGTTTCTGTGGACTAAAATTATTGCACAGTCTCGCCAGTTGTTTGCGTTTTTCAATAAGATATTCACTAGGCATTGAGTTGAAATTAAAAAAAACTACATTTACTTCTCTCTTGCATTTATTCATTCATGTCGTAAACCTAGGCAAATAAAAAGTGCCATAGTCGTAACTTATAACTGGGAGACAGAATCAGAATTCGTCAATATGTTCGCCTAAGATGGGCAGTAGGCCTAATTTAATTGATGTAAGGAAAATTACGTAATTTGAATTACAATTGTAATTGAAGTTGTTGCTCTGGATCAATGCAATTTGTAATTTGTAATTGAATTACATTTTTAATGTTATTTGTAATTTCAAATTACATCTGTAAAATCAAATTACTTTTGAAAAGAAAACTAGAGACTCCACAACCAGAGCAGTTTTGAAAGCATCTTTTCCTTCTTGATCTCTTTCACTATAGTATCTCTGATATGAACGATAGCAACACTGAATTCTTTGAATGCTTTCACAAAATTGGAACCAATGTCAGAAATTGTATACCATTTTGTCATGTGTCAGACCGATCTCATAACGTGTTACATAGATGAGTTGCACTACTCCATCACACGCTCAGTTGTCTTAGCATCCAACAAAACGTCTGCATGCTAAGACAACTGAGCGTCGATCAAATGTACATGCATCGATCCAGTGACAGGTTACTCCCATGTAGGCTTAACTAATGAATCTTCATAGCTACGTAACTGTTAAGATGTTATTCATACAAGTTAATTCTGCACTTCCTTCATCTGCTCTGGTACACAAACTCATTAGGCTTATAGTTTTGCAAGCCTGATTGTAAGGTCAAACAGATGCCAATTATCGGACAAGTTCTTCGAACAGTTGCTATTTCTTAGAAAAATTAAATAAACTGTTTCAAACAGTGTAATACAAATAACAGTTGAAATAATAGCATGTGTTTCCTGAATGAATTTCCTGATCCCACCTATGAATGTAATTTGTAATTTGATGTAATTGAAATTACGTAATTTGTAATTTCAAACAAATTTCTAAAGTAATTTGTAATTTGTAAATCAATTACATTTTCCAAAGGAATTTGTAATTTGTAATTCAATTACATTTTACTGTGTAATATGCCCATCTCTGATGTTCGCCTAAGACACAATATCAATTTGAAAAGGAAAATTGCACAAACACATTGAACATGAATTTGCAGGCCGTATTCCACTGTCTAAGATAGTCCTTGCACAAATATTATGCTTAATTCGTCGGTATGCTACTTCTCGTCATTACCTAAAATAAAACCAGTTAAAATCGTGCATCTTTACTCAATGCTGTCCCTTAAGTTTAGTAGGGTACCACTTTCCTGCATGGCTGAAAAGGCCTCTTCAAAAATCTACTCAGAGGCGCATGGCTGAAAAGACAAGAGGTTGTATGATGGAGAAACTTAAAGGATCCAAAAAGATATCGCCGATATCCAAATGTTTCCAAGCCAGTATCTTCCTAATTATATCCTTAGGGATTGTAGAAATTCAGGAAGTCACAGAAGCGGTGAATTCCGTGATTTTCGGTATTTGACGTGAATGCCGTAAATTTCCCCAAATGTGACCCAAGTGAATTGTCGTGATTCTGGTCGGAAATTTTAGAATATGAGTATTTTACATATTCGGAAAGACCACATTTTTAAAGTTAAAATGACACCAAAAACTTGGTTCTACCTGTATTTTTTGACAAAGTTACGAATGATTATTGTGTTTTTGACTGAAAACGTTTACATTTATTTTAATATATAATCAAAAAAATAAAAGTATTCTCTGTAAAAAATTCTATGTTATACACATTAAAACAATGAATTTCATCAAAAGTGAGAAATCCGAAATGTGAAAAAAAATTTTTTTCACCCATTTTCATTAAAATCTGAAAATAAGGAAAAGTTACCTCTGATCATATAATTTTGCTGTTTTCCAAGGAATGTAAATTGCCGACATACGACTCATTTCGATCCCTTGGGTCACAAATGTGGTGAATTGTCGTGATTCTGGACAAATTTTGTGAAATTAGTGCAACACTACTTTCGGAAATGACAGATGTCACCCTAACGTCATAATTTTACAGACGAGAACTTGGCGCTTCGTGTAATGATGGTCTATAATTGCAGACATTGACTAGGTGCCGTACGTTGACTCTGACACTTAGCGACAAATAACACAGCTACATCTTAGCGTCGTTGTGTAATAATCTGATTACACTGATTAGAGATAAGTAAACACAAACGTGATTTGAAGCAGGACGTTTACAATGACACAGGTCTATACGTAGCGTAGCAAGAGCATCGTTTCTATCTTATTTGCGTTATTGTTTGGTTGAATCTTAGCAACTAAAAACGTGATTTCTTGTCGTGAATTTGCTGTGATTTTCGCCCATTTTTTAACCAAATGCTACTGTGAATTTTGAACTTTTTTGCCGTTATTTTATACTATCTCAAAACAGTCAGACATCCAGCTCGTACTACAGGCACTGCTAGACGGGAGTAATGAGGCAGGTGCGGAGGACTAAATTAGAGTAGGCTATGAGTGTATGCTTCGCTGTAGTCTCGATTTGAATCTTGTGAATAAGCGTTGCTCCTGTGATATAGAGCGCAAGTCAAGTCGTACAAGTTATTGCTTAGGCCTACCTATTCTAAGCGTAAACAACTGAAGAACAAACAACAATTTCAAGAAAAAGAACCACACTAAATTAAAAATTGAAAATGCATTCCAAAAGCAAAGTAATTTATGACGATAATTAGGCGTAAAATATTTGGGCCATCGTAATTTTTTTAAAGTAAGTTTGATAGCATGCCAATGATTCACTGGGGACTATTTTTAGCTATATTGTAGCGGTCTTAATGTCGTCAACAGATTAACAGTACTGTTGTAAAACAGAATGTAAACATGTACTTTATTATTTGCGAGTGGAATTAAAGTGGAGAATAAAACATCTAAAAGTTGTACACAGGGAAGGAATGGGGAGGAGAGAGAGAAGGGAACGCAGAGCGAAAGGGAGGCCGGGATTGGTCACCGCCATTTTGTACAGCAGAGTTACGGGTAAGACTTAGGATTTAGTAAGTTACTGCGAAATGCCATCAAATTATGTTCACTCGATCATACCACGCAACGAAAGTAGTCAAGCGCTACTGTTCCTCACTTGTTGAAACGATGATATGATTTCCTATCGTTTTTTTTAATTCTATAGAAACGTATTGGAAACTTGCCGATCACGCCATATTGATACAAATCCCGGAAGTTACGCCTCGAAGATCTCGACAAGGATGCACAGGTCCACATATATTTTATAGCGCATTTCTTGAATGTTAATTTATTTTGGAGATTCGTCCTCACAATTATAGTTCTGTTGGTATTCTATATCGTATAAGAAAAGAATGGGAGGCCAGATTCAAGGCCATAGACTCTAAATTATAGAGATTTGTCTTACAAAAGAGTAGATCTCGATATTTAGAAAGATCGCTAGACATTTCTGGTTTCATAGATAGTCTGTTATAGAAAAGTAAATTTTCGACGACTTCTGATTAATCAAAATCTGTAGGCCCTACAATTAATATTTCGCCATAATTTTGCACATGAGGTTGTAGGCTATTGTAAATCTTTAAAATTCTAAAGTTTAACGCATGAATGAAAATATCTGCAAAATAACCCCAGTGGAGAAGTTCCATTGTAAAAAGACTTGGATACAGTTAGTGTGCGTTTCAATGTCAGCCTACTCATATGTAGCCTATATATGCGGAATTAGGCCTATCATTATTTGATTTGTGTGTAGTGTGATGCTTCAATTAACAGTATCATACAATCAAACAGGGATGGGCAAATTACATGGTAAAATGTAATTGAATTACAAATTACAAATTACTTGGGAAAATGTAATTGAATTACAAATTACAAATTACTTTAGAAATTTGCTGGAAATTACAAATTACAAATTACGTAATTTCAATTACATCAAATTACAAATTACATACATAATTGTGATCAAGAAATTCAGTCGGGAAACACATGCTTTATTTCCACTGTTCATATAGGCCTATGTATTACACTGCTTGAAACTGTTTATTTAATTTTCTCTAAGAAGTAGCAACTGTTTGAACAAGTTATCGATAACCGGCGTCTTTTTGACCTTACAATCATGCTTGCAAAACTATAATGAGTCTATCTACCAGCAGCAGATGAAGGAAGTGCAGCATTAAAATAGTATAAATAATATCTTTACAGTTATCTACATGTGGTCTACAAAACATAGAAGTTAGGCTATATGGGAGTTAGGGCCTACTTCTCACTGGATCGATGCATCTACATAATACATTTGAGCGATCTCAGTTGCCTTAACCCTCGGGCTACCAAGGGGGGTGGTTGCCACCCCCTAGGTTTTCATCTCAAACTTTTCCGTATGGAATAAAAATTTGACCTTTTAGGTAGCTGTAGGGGTTCATTTACACACGTTTTGAGGTAAAATGTGAGATGATATCTCACACCGTTCAAAAGTTATACCCAATATACCCGAGGCACCAGGGGGTGGATACCACCCCCCTAGATTTTCGACTATATCTTATCCGTCATTTAATATTAAGAGACACAAATTTTACCATTCTATAGAGGGAATGTGGGGCTACATTTCTATGGTCACTGAGTTGACCTGAGACAACCGGAAGTGCTCAAAATAAATAATAATACGCGTAATATGCGTGAAAAATGGCTGAATGGAAGGACTCCCCCTTAGTTTTTGTCTGTAGCGTATTCATTTGTCTTCCTGGAAGAGAAACAAAGATACCATTCTTTAGAGGGAATGAAGGGCTTCATTTGCATACCTACATCTTTGTCTTTTGAATACCGGAAGTGATCAAAATAAATAATAATACGCGTAATCTGTGTGAAAATGGCTGAATACAGCATTACAACGTAAACCGATATATATGTATGGATATATATGTATGGATGTACATTTATACTATATAAACATGTGTAGGGATGATTTTGTGTATCTTTTATACATAGATTAGTTTCAAAACACACATAATCTTATATTTGTTTATCCAAAAAGTACAAAATGTACGCAATAATATACAATATTGCTAATTAATGGGTTCCGTTGTTAAAAGTGATGTAATTTGGAGGTGCATTCACATAATGTACAACTAAATATACCATTCTGTGCAGAAATGAACGCTGAATCCAATGCTATATTACAAGTTATGATATGTAAACCCAAACACGAAATCCAGGGGGGGTGGTAACCACCCCCCCTTGGTACCGTGTTACAATACATTTGAGCGATCTCAGTTGCCTTAAGTAGCAAGCAGATGTTTTTGTTGGAGCATACATGCACGATGGAGTAGCGCAACTGTAATATAGGCTATAATGAGTTCGGTCTAACACTTGACAAAATTGCTGCTACCATTTCTGACAATGGCTCCAATTTTGCGAAAGCATTCAAAGAGTTCAGTGTTGCTATCGTTCATTCCAGAGATACTATAGTCATGGTGATCAAGATAAGGAAAAGATGCTTTCAAAACTGCTCTGGTTGTGGAGTCTCTGGTTCTAGTTTACTTTTCAAAGTAATTGATTTTACAGATGTAATTTGAAATTACAAATTACATGAAAAAATGTAATTCAATTACAAATTACAAATTACATTGATCCAGAGCAAAAATTACAAATTACCAATTACAATTGTAATTCAAATTACGTAATTTCAATTACATCAATTAAATTACTGCCCATCCCTGCAATCAAACAATCAATCAACCAACCAACCAACAATCCATCAACCAAAATGAAGCGAAATATAATTTGAACTCAACTAGGCCTATAATAAATTCTTTCAAGAGTTTAGATATATCAGCTGTGCAAGGATGCTACATTTCTAAGAGTCGTTACTGTTTAACAATGACAAATAACTTATTTACTTAGGTGGAGGCCCCAGTGCACCGCTGTGGTGGATGCCCCTTAGCACGACGCAGGTCAGGCGCGGATGACGCCTGGCAGTCTGCAATTAGGCCATATAGGCTCACGAGTCACGACTCACGAAACACGACGCGTCAACTCCAGCATATCCCAAAAACAAAGCGGTACTTGAAGCTAGGGTAATCTATAGTGTTAGCGTTCTAAATTAATCGCCCATTGTAGCATTATTACATTTCATCAATCTCATTTCTAGTTTGGCAAGAATCTTTTTAATCAATCCAGCTTCTATCTAGGAAAGAATTATTTTTCATAAAACTAAATATTTTTCTACTTAAACAACAATTATTTTTCATCAATCCAACTTCTATTGAAGCAAGAATCTCTTCATTAATCTCAATTCTATATAAGCAAAAACTATTCATCAATCCAACTTCTATTTAGCAAGAATTCCTCTCGTCAAACCAACTTGTATTCCACCAAGAGGTTTCTCAAGAGAATTTCATGTATCGGCTGATACTCCAGAAACAAGTTCAGAGGTCATTTCCTAATGTGGAGTTAGCACTTCGATGGAGGCCCTATCTGGTGCTGATGGTCACTAACTGTAGCGCAGAACGTTCCTTCTGAAAAATAAAACTGATAAAGAACAGACTTCGCACATCGATGGGCAATGAGCGATTTGTCCCATCTAGATCTGATGAGCATATATGAATCTGACATTCTGCGTGAGATCAACTTTGAGGACCTGGTGACCGAATAATTTGCGAAGAAGAAAACACGCAAAGTTCCACTAATAGGCCGAGACAAACTAACTTCTGACCTTTTAAGTTTTAACCGTTTCTTAGTTTCAGATATTTTTTGTTAAACTGTGTCTGTGCGCACTGCTGAAATATTTCATAATCAGTTATGAAACACGAGTTAACAAAATTCGTGCCTTTGTGGTGGCGGCCCCTATGCACTGACACATAGTGCACACGCCTAAATCCTGGCCTGACAAATAACGATCGAACAAACTTTATTTGCTAAACATTTAAACAATAACATCATCGTTACCATCAACACTGACGATGTGTGCAATTAGAAATTATCGTTGCAATTAGGTCTACTCTGCGATTGCATTTACGGAACACTAATAGCATGAGAGTACAACTACGTAAAACTTGAACTGATTGAAAACACGAACATAGCTATATCATGTGAATTATACCAGCAGTGTAATAACAAAAACGCTTCGATAGAGTTAAGGTGCTTATAACTGGACATAACAATTAAAGGCTTACCTAAATTGAACTAAAAGTGTCACAACAACACAAACACAAAAGCATCATCCTTGAATATGTACAGTCCTACAAGAACACTCAGTTATACTCTAGTAAAGCTCTTACTTTGAATACAAAGCTGATATGCATGAATTTCTGATAATTTCTGATTGATACCTGTTTCTTCGTAGACTCGATGATCCAGAAAATGTTTTTTACACAGCTGATCGTTTCTCTCCAATCCTATTATGGATGTGTATTTCTAGCAAAGTGCCTAAACATGTTTCTTGACATACCCAAAATAATAGGGTGAGAATGTTCTCTGGTATAACTGAAATGTGTAAGGCTTTTCTCAAGTAGGGTTTCCAACATAATTTTGCAGACTGTAAACTTTGGAAAATGATTTTACAAACTTGATCCAGACACGGAGTGGGTTTTTTCATGACTTCTCAGACCTGAAGCCCAGGAAAAGGTTTTCTGACATATCTGGCAAAGGTGTGGTTTCTCTCCAGTATGTGTTCTCGAGTGCATATTGAGATTACTTTTAGTATTAGTTTTAAATTCGCATAATTGGCAGTGGTGTGGTTTCTCTCCAGTATGAATTCTTGCATGGCATTTAAGATTACAAGATTGGATAAACCGTTTTTGACATGTCTGGCACTGGTATGGTTTTTCTCCAGTATGGGTTCGAACATGGTCTCGTAGGTTAGAAGGTTGGGAATAACTATTTCTACATATCTGACATTGGTATGGTCTCTCTCCAGTATGGATTCTAACATGATTTAGTAGCGTTAAAAATCTGGAAAATAATTTTTCACAAAGAACACAAAGAAATCGTTTCTCTTCCTGGTGGGTGTTTTCATGATTTTTCAGAACTGAAATGCTTGAGAATGTTTTTTCACATGTCTGGCAAAGATATGGTTTCTCTCCAGTATGCTGTCTCATATGATTCTTTAGACAACCTTCATACTTAGATTTAAACTCACATAACTGACATTTGTACGGTTTCTCTCCGGTATGAATTCTTATATGCTGTGTTAGACTTGAAGATGTGGAAAAACGTTTTTTACAATCTTGGCATTGGTAAGGCATCTCTCCAGTGTGGATTCTTGCATGAATCCTTAGATATGAAGGCCGAGAAAATAGTTTTTTACATACTAGACATTGGCAAGATTTCTCTCCGGTATGAATTCTTGCATGACGTTTTAGATTTGAACATTTCGAAAAACGTTTCATACATTCTTGGCACTGGTATGGCATCTCTCCAGTGTGGATTCTTGCATGAATCCTTAGATATGAGGGATGAGGAAAACTTTTTCACATACTAGACATTGGCAAGATTTCTCTCCGGTATGAATTCTTGCATGAAAAGCTAGATTTGTAGATCTGGAAAAACGCTTTTGACATATTTGGCATTGGTAAGACACCTCTGCAGTATCAATCAATCAGTCAATCAATCCTTTTGTTGTTTCCATAGAATAGTTTGCAAGTAGTGATCCATAATAATCATAATCAACGATCATGTTTTTAAATTAAAACAGACAGATGACATGATTATCTTATTAACGTTTGAGGGAAACAATAGGGTTCCCAGAAGGGACTGAAGTCCCGCTAAGTTAGGGATACCCGTGTACCATGTTAGCAGAGGGATGACAGTTGAGTATTATAGTCTATACAAATAGCATTGTCAGAAAAAATGAGAATAACTGGCTTAACTAACAACACTTAACTAGGTCACTTAACTAATTGTGGTATAACAATGAATAACCATATTTAGATAACGCATTGACTATTGTCAAGGAGGTAGGCTCTGACCTCTTTTTTATATAGGGCAAGATTCGGAAGAGTGCGCAGTGACTTCGGTAGGTTATTCCAGGCAGGAGGACCAGCACATCTTAAGGTAAAATAACGAGTGTTAGTGCGGGCATAGGTTCCATCAAAATTATCGATAGATCTTGTATAATGAGAATGTGCATCAGAGGTCTTAGAGAAGTAGCGACTGAAGATTGGGGGGAAGAGATTTGTTGGCGAAGCCATACATATATTCACAGATTTGCAATTTATTTATCTGAGGGATATTAAGTATTCATAGTATATTAAATCTACTTGCTGTGTTAGTTATCAATGATCTCCCAGCAATAATAGTGAGGAGGATAAGGTCCAAAAAGGCAGTGCATTGTTCATCTTGTGGATAAAAGCAACAAACTTTTTTGTACTCAAGAAAAACATATTTTAAAACTTTTCAGCGAGAGGCATCACTTAATTCATTTGGGAACATAACTTAAAAAATTATTGAAAATGTGCCGTAAACGCGGTACTTTTTCTATTAGTTCGACCATTTGTGCGGGTTTTTGGGCTATAAACGGACATGTTTAGGCGATAGCTAGCATTTCTTGTCAACAATCTTCATTATCGGCGATGTATTTCACTTTAAATTGTGCAAAAGCGTCTATTTTTTATAATTTTTACAACGTATTTCTATTTTGTATCACTTGTAATTTAATGTCCGTTATGCTGTCAGTTATTTCTACCACTGTGGTGGTTTTTCTGTTTAACGACTAGCTGTGTGGTAACAAAGACCATTAGCGTCGCCCTCCTTTATCCAGGCTTGGGACTGGCACTGCCAGAAAGCGAGCAGTGGCGGAGTTAAAAATTAATGTGTTGTAATGTTTCTCTGTGAAGAGTTTCCAGTTAGTCATGATCTGTCTGTCGGTTGTCTGGTCAAGTTTATACTGACACACAGTAATAGTGACCAAGTCCTCAATGGTAAGAAAGAGATGGTTAACTGGAATCGGAATCCAGCCGTCATCCCAGCGTCTTGGCCACAAATTTGACTTTTCAGGACCTTTCATTCATTCATTCATTCTGGAGATTTATATAGCGCCCCTTCAAGAAATCTACTCAGGAGCGCTCCCAGCCCAGCCATGGCAAAAGTAAAAAGACTTGAGTGATACCTTTAGGCTGCATAGGTTTACCAAAGCATCATGATTTTCATGAGATATCTCCATAATGCAGCCAAGTTCCAGTCTCAATTGTGTATAGTTTCAGCACAAGATAATGTATCTTCTATTTGACTCACAAAAAAATTGTTGATTCCTGACATGTTAGCATCAGTGGCATAACAACCTAGCTGGAGGCCCTTGGACACTCTACTTGGGGCCCTTACCCATTAACGAGACTAAAGAGTGAAAATAATGATGAAGAAGAAGGAGGAGCAGTGACTTAAGCTAGCCATGGGTATGAAGTTTTAGCGACTTCATTTTCTTAGCCTCGGCATATATGCGGGTGGATAGCCAGTCCTCTACATGCCGTCTCATCTTTCCACTGACAGTGTACGGTCAGTGTACTCATTGTAGTTGAGTTTAATAGGGGCGTACATGGAGCAAAAATTGTGAACCAAATTTCTGCCATGGCTGGATTGATGTCAACACGCTAACCATTACACCATCTACAGCTATTTAAATTAGCAGTTAGGCAAAAAACGAGAGTGTTAAACGTTATTATCAATAATCCACAGTTCAAGTCACATTAATAGTTCAAGACAGAACCAGAAAACAACCGGAATGTATTGGCCAATTTGGCCTGTCGCTTACAGGCTAGTTACATGCATAGACCCGGTTAGACCGTGTACACTAACACTGTATATAAATTACATAGGCCTATTCAATGAAGAATCATGAAGAGAGTACTATGTCATGCACAGTGACATAGTCTATAGGTTTCTAGGTTACCCTCATGAGTGTATTAAGTGATGAATAGTTCAATGGATATTTTAATTCAAGTTAAATTGTCTTGATTTAAAATAAGAAAACAAAATGTATTGGTCTGCTGCCTATGCATGCTACTGCACTAATGTAATGTAGACTGTAGTCTGTTATTCTTCAGAGAAATACTGCATGAATTTGGATATTCCAAATTTACTGTTCACAAATGTTTCTATCAAGTCATCAATATTCAATTTGTCCACATTTGTGTTCAAATGCAACAAGAGCAAGGCCATCAAGTCTGTCCTGTGAGATAGTGGATCTAAGATACGTCATTATGATTTTCAATTTGGAGAACGAGCGTTCTGAAATGGCGAGGATGACTGGGAGAGCGGCAAACAGCACACAGACAGTAGCCAATTCCGGCATATAGGGATGATGTGATGCGAAAGCTGGATATAAGTTTCAGTATGTCCAACACAGTTTTTGTTGTTTCAAGTTTCTGCTGAACTCACGTTAAAAAGTTTGGGGTACTTCGAACCTTGGGGTTCTTTGACTTTGTCCATCCTCATTACATGGTTGTTACGCCACTGGTTAGCATGAGTCCATCGATACAGTTGTTCCGGAGTGAGTATATCATCTGTTGTACCATACACTGGTTCTGGTTGAGGGTTTCACCATTGCAGCCTCACACGCTGTTTCCGTGGCTGGTTGTAAAGAAATGCCACTCTTCAAGTAATCCAGTCTTCTTTGTCTGTTCTCCAAGTATAACCCCTGTGCTTACTTAGCTCTAATCAATGTAATCATATCAATAACAGAGCAAAGCAGCGATTCGCTGTCGCTGTGTTGTGTCACGCTAAGTGTCGGAGTCAACGTTAGGCACCTAGTCAGGTTCTGCAATTATGGACCATCATTAGGCTATATGTAGCGCCAAATTCTCGTCTGTAAAACTGTGACGCTAGGGCGACACATTTCATTTCCGAAAGTCGTGTTGCATTAATCTCACAAAATGTGTCGAGAATCACGACGATTCACCACATTTGGGTATATGCACGGCATTTACGGCAAATGCCGAAGATATACGGAATTCACCGCTTACGTGACTTCCTGAATTTCTACAATTCCTGAGGATGTAGCAGAAAGATACGGGCTTGGGAATATTTGGAAATCGTCAATATCTTTTGGACACTTTAGGTTTCTCTATCATGCAACCTCTTGTGGTTTAATTTCTGTTCAGCCATGCAGGCACGTGGTACTCTACTAAACTTAAAGGAAACTATTGAATCAAGCTGCACGATTTTAACGCGTTTTATTTCAGGTAGCCTAATGACGAGAAAGTAGCTTAGCAACGAATTAAGCATAATATATTGTTCAATGACTATTTTAGACAGTGGAATATGGACTGCAAATTCATGTTCAGTGTGTTTGTTTGTTGAATGTGTTTGTTAAATTCGGTCTATCATTGGTCTCTCCTCTACAAATACATCTAAACTCAGCCTGTCTTAGCCGCTGCTGCCCGCCTCAAAGGGGCATTGCAAAGGTCGACCATATCCTTTTATCCGTGACTCTCTTCACTGGCTTCCCATCCGCCAGCGCATCCAATTCAAGGTTTGATCCCTCATGTGACGTTGTCTTGCTGGATCTGCTCCGCACTATCTTAGGGCATATTGTACCCAGTATCTTCTCTACCTAGTCGTTGCTCCCTTCGATCCTCGGCCCGTGGTTACTTGGTTGTCCCGCGGGTGCGTACTTCTACGGCGCAGTCTAGGTGTTTTGCTATTGTGGGTCCCACTGGCTGGAACCGGTTGGCTCAGTCCCTCAGGGCCGACCTTCTTTCTATTTCCTTTGACGAGTCCCTCCAGCGCCTGAAAACCTTTCTCTTTACCAGTTAATACGCAGTGACCCGCGTCGGCAGCGCCTCTGATCTTGAGCGGCGCTATATAAATGCTCGATTACGATTACGATTTGTTGCAGTTTTCTTTGCAAATTTACATTATGATTCTGTGTCCGAATAATTTTCTTTTATATTAGGCCTACGACTATGTTTCATTTCTTTTCCTAAGTTTACGACATGAATAAATAAATGCAAGAGTGCTCAGTAAATGTACAATATGTGTACAGTTTTATATTTTCATTGAATGCTTAGTGAGCTTCATATACTGGAAAAGGCAAACTGGCGAGGCTGGACAATAAGTTTAGTCCACAAGCGGTTCAGTTTTTCAACTCTGCCTTTGTGCAGAAATCAGGCATCATAATAATTTATTATGTCAAAAAGCATTTCTTCCAAGAATTCATTAGGATATTCCATCGGAAATGCAACACAGGAATTCGAGTTTTGCAAAGAAATATTTACGCACAGCGATATCCAACAGAAGCACATGAGAATTCATACTGGAGAAAAAAACATACCTTTGCCTGGTATGTCTGGAAACACACACTAAAACACATACTGGAGAGAAACCGTTTCAGTGTGAAATAGGTAAACAAATATTTTCTTGTTCTTACAGTCTACAGAACCATGTAGGAATCCATACTGGAGACATGCCTTATCAATGTCCAGTGTGTGAAAAGCGGTTTTCTCAATCTTCAAATCTAATCCGTCATGCAAGAATTCATACCGGAGAGAAATCTTACCAATGCCAGATATGTCAAAACCTTTTTTCCCAATCTTCATATCTAAAAATTCACTCAAGAATTCATGCCGCAGAGAAACCTTACCAATGCCAGATATGTCAAAAACGGTTTTCCCAATCTTCATCTCTAAAAATTCACTCAAGAATTCATACTTGAGAGAAATCTTACCAATGCCAAGTATGTCAAAAACGATTTCCTCAGCCTTCATATTTAAGGATTCATGCAAGAATCCACACTGGAGAGATGCCTTACCAATGCCAAGCATGTAAAAAACGTTTTTCTAAATGTTCAAATCTAGCAGGTCATGCAAGAAGTCATGCCGGGGTGAAACCGTACAAATGCCAGTTATGTGAGTTTAAATCTAAGTATGAATGTAGTCTAAAAGTTCATATGAGAAAGCATACTGGAGAGAAACCATACTGTTGCCGGGTAGGTCTATGTCAAAAAACATTCTCATCAAATTCAGGTCTTATAAATCATGAAAAAACACAACATGAAGACAAACAATTTTTGTGTATTCTTTGTAAAAACACATTTTACACATCTTCATCGCTAAAAATTCATGCTAGAATCCATACTGGAGAGAGACCATACCAATGTCAGATATGTGAAAATAGTTATTCCCAATCTTCTCACCTACGAGATCATTTTCGAACCCATACTGGAGAAAAGTTATACCAATGCCAGACATGTCAAAAACGGTTTATCCGATCTTCTCATCTGAAAAATCATGCAAGAATTCATACCGGAGAGAAACCATTTAATTGCCAATTATTTCAGTTTAAGACCAATACTAAAGGTCATCTAAAGAGTCACACGAGAACACATACTGGAGAGAAACCATACCTTTGCCAGATATGTCAGAAAACGTTGTCATTCGCTTCAGGTCTGAGACGTCATGAAAGAACCCACCTCTTGTCTGTCTGATGTCTGTAAAACAGTTCTCAACGCTCACAGTCGGCGAAATTATGTTGGAAACTATACTTCAGAACAGCCATACAAATTTCAGCTTTACCAGAGATAAACCTCACGCGATTATTTAAAGTATTTCCGTATTCATGCACTTCGTCAGAAATATATATGAATGGACCCTAAATGGAGAGAAACCACCCAGTGTCGGGTTTGCAAAACACATTTTCCGCGATCTTCTAGTCTACGAAGAAACAAGCATCTCAACTAGAAATTACCTGAAATATTTGAAGTTGTTGACGTTCACCAAGAAAAGTTGGTGAACAAAGAATAAACATGGAAGTGTTGAGCTGTTAGTCTATGATGATATGAATGAGTGAATTCGTGCATATTAGTTTTGATTTGAAATTAAGAGCTTTAGTGTAGTACATATGAGTATTCCTGGATCATGTTTTTGTTTTGCGTTTTTGTGACACTTTTAGTTCAATTTAGGTAGTCCTATAATTCTCATGTCGAGTTATAAGCACTTTAACTCTATCGATGTGTTTTTGTTATTACACTGCTTATATAGCCTACTTCACAGTAACTTTGTTCGTGTTTTCACTCGATTGAAGTTGTTCATAGTCGTACTCTCACGCTGTTACTCTTCCGTAAATGCAATCACAAAGTAATTGCAACATTAATTTCACACACAGTCAGTGCTGATGGTATTGCGATGCTGTTAAGGTTGAAATGTTTTAACAAATAACGTTGGTTCGATCTTTGTTTGTTTCTTCAATAACGATTTTTTGAAATTTAGGATCCATGTACAGCTGAAGACGGAAGATATAGTCACAACAAAATGCTCACAACATAATGAGCGGTCGAACCAGGGCCTACTATCCCCCTTTAAGCTGGAAGCAATCCCCCCCCCTTACCCGGTGTGCGTCGCCACGATTTTAAAAGTAATATGGGAAAATGGGAATTTAGGGGTCCCCCAGAAGCTGACACTTTTTTGCATATACTGACAGTGTTTTGTGCCTGATTTCGTAATCTAAAGTACACGTTTAAACTGATTAAAAGTATATTCTAGCTTTTAGTAAAAAAAAGTGGTACGGCAAAATTTTTTTGTCGCCGTACCACCTTTAGAGTATGCAGAGATTACAAACAGAATGAAATAATACCATAATGCATTAACTTTACAGTCCAGAGACTCGATTACAGTCGACAGCCGACAGTGCTGGGCAAAAGTTAATTAAAAAGTTGGACACTTTTAGTTAAACTAATTTTTTTTAAGTTAAGGCAAAAGTTTAACTAAACAATAGTTTAGCTATAACAACAGTTTAACTAAGGCCTATTTTTAGTTATTAACTAAAAAGTTTAACTAATATTTTGTAGTTATTAGCTAGAAAGCTTACCATAAGTTACAAAATCAGCAACTGAGCAACCAGGAGCAAGGACTGAAATTATTATAGATTCCTTGGGTGCAGTGCACATAAGAACATTGGTGTTTATTATTCTTTATGGGTTGACTGTGAGTGTCGACTTAAATGAATTAAAGGCTACTTCAGTAAAAATTAATAGTTTATTAATCACTGTTTTCTTCACTGAGGTTAAACTGTTGCCGAATGTCTGATGAAATCCTTGATCACATTCTTTTCTTACGATCCAGATACAAATTTGACAGTGGTCCTGCTGATGCTGATCATTATTGAATTGAACCGCATTGCATTGCATGATGCATCATTGTTTGCATTAGCAACTGTCTTCATCATTTTCTGGTAAAACTGTAGTTGGATTATTATTAGTCTATTACACATTAAATAGCTTGAAACTGTCATTGAGCCTCTCTGCATTATTACAGGACACAGCCTCTGTTATTGTGACTATGTTTCACGTTTGTCACAGAGTTTCTTAATTTAAAAGTTGGAAACAGTTTAACTGACTTTTTTAGTTTAGTTAACTTATTTACAAAATCAGTTCCCAACTTTTAGTTAAACTTTTTATTTTAGTCGAAAAATAGTTATAGTGTAACTAAAAGATTTGTTTGTGCCGATACATTGCAACAGTTGACAGTTCATTCAGTACTGTCAGTTGCAAAGCAACATCCATTTCACTAGGGGGGAAAACTTTCCCCCCTGGCACAAATTGGAAGCAGTCTGATTCCATCCCCCCCTACGTAGTAGGCCCTGGGTCGAACTATTTGTCACCCGAATAGGCCTCATGTAAATCAACTCCTCTCGTATTAATGCATTATAATTATTTAAGTTTACGTTTTAATTAGCTTCATTTTTTATTTATTTATTTATTTATTTATTGATCGATTAATACTGTTTATTAAAACACCACACAACACACAGATCAAATAATGACAATTTTCGCCCATAGCAAAGGTTCTAGATTCGTATGCCCGATAACACAGTTAAAACACTGCAAACAATAAACTCGCCTAAGCAGACGTATTGTACTTTGATGGAACATTTAGTAACAACTCAGTACTTTATCCTGTAGATCTAAACTTAACCCTGCGACTACCAGTGGGGTCAAAAATTACCCCAGAGGTAGTTTCCATTAGTGCTGCTCAGCCCCCATAAGAGATATCTCAACGAAATTTTATGACTATAGGTATTCCTGTTTTGTACAAAATCCCAAGTTTTATTTTACATTTTCTATCACCAGATGGCGCTGGTATACCATTTATACACTGAGTACCAGTGGGATCGTTTTTGACCCCAGTGGAAACTGAATAATTCTGACATATGTAGAAAGTAAAAAATTAACTTTTATTGAGCTAACATTGATTTTATAAGTATTTTTAACAAAGATAAACTATTATATATTGTTTACTTAGTAAATTTATTGCCAAAATGTTGACAGTCTGCTAACAGATTCCAACTAGTTATGAGAAATCCAATTATAAAAGAAACTGAAGTGGATAAATATGGAAGGCAGTGCCATCCATAGTGAAACATGGAGTGATATTTCTGACAAGTCAAGAAATGAAGCAGTGCAGCAATAATTGTAGAGTTTAGGAGTTGTTTCAGCGACAGCATGACTAGAAATCGGTTCAAGAAATATCACGTTCCCTTAGATTTGACGATGCGGTGCGCAGAAGAGAACGTCAATATCCTAAGCAACTTGCAACTATTAGAACAATATTTGACAATTGGACAAAATCATTAGAAAGTGATAAGAATTCCAACATAATCTGTGCCGCCTGTGAGCGCAATGAGGTCGTTTTTGCAGATATATAGCTGTATAAACTTCAAACAGTAACTGTAATGACTGCAAATTGTCCATATTAGTTTTGAACATTGAACACTCGGTCACTTTGAACACTAATCTGTAACTATTAAATTAAAAATTCATTAATTTCAACAGCCTATACGTGTTCCAAATAATTTACTAATAATTGTTTTCATGGCAATAAATAAAAATTCAAAAAAACAAAAAACTTATTGTAAATATTGTGTTGGGGTAATTTTTTACCCCACTGGTACTCAGTGTGACAAAAAAATTCTGGTAGTCTGAGGGTTAATATAGCAAAAATGAGCGGTCGAACTATTAAATTTTGTCACCCGAATAGGCCCCAAGTAAATCAACTCCTCTTGTACGAATACCTGTTGGGCTTAAGTTTTATTTCGCTTCGTTTTGTTTGATTTATTGATTGATTGATTGATTGATCGATTGATACCGTTTATTAAAACAGCAAACAGATCAAATAAAGACAATTTCGCCCATAGTAAATGTTCTACATTCGTATGCACTCGATAAAACAGTTAAAACAGTGCGAACAATACACTTGCCTAAGCAGACCTTTAATTATTGTACTTTGATGGAACAACAAGTAGCAACTTAGTGCCTTATCCCGCAGATCTAAACTTAATATAGCAGTACTGAACATTTTATTTTTATTTTGTGAGGTTCAAAGGAGGTAACTAAACACATCTTAAATGCGCTTAACCAGCTGCTAAAGAAGATGACGTAAACAAAATTATGAGTCTTCAAAATCTTTAAAAAGCCCTCGAGCGACATCTAAGCGCTACAGCAGAATATTCATTTCTTTACTTTGAACCATGGTGTATATCCTACACCATGCTTTGAACTATTCAGCCTCCATGTTGGGCCAAATACTGCAAATGTCCTAATCTTGACCCTCTGGTTTTCTCCGACCATAATTATAGATTGTAAACAACGGCAGATTGGAGTTGAGACCGCACCGAATCCAATTAGCCTAGGTGAGAGTGACGATGTCGCTATAGCCTATCTGTGTTTATAATATTGAGTCATTTTCTGCTATTAGATTAATTAGACGTCTCTGTTGTTCCGACGATTTTTGAAATGAAACTCGCCATAATTTTTCTTCAAGTCAATTATTTCTATGAATTTACTATTGAGGACCGTTTGTCTCCATGGTTATTTTGGATATATATCCTTTACTGTTTATTTTATCTGGTGAGTTTTAATTTGAAAATGTCCACTCCGTTACCGTAACTTTCACACATTGCCGCAATAACATTATAGAAATACGACTACAAAATAATGATAATTTTCCCAAAAACTTAATGTGATTCGTAAACAGCATTGATACGCCTTTCATTTAATTAGTTTGTCATTAATTGAATTAATACTTATTATGGCTAAATAAATTATTTTCATTGTAGATTAATTCTCGGTAACGGAGTGGACATTAATAAAACGTGTCAGACACATTACAATCCAAATTATTACAGCATCTATTCGAAAAGTCGGCATATTTACGGAAGTATACACAACCATAGACGTCATAAAATAGACTGACTAATTTAAAGCAGGCCCACATGTTGGTAAGTAAGTATTTGTGCAAGGATTTATGTACGGTAACGGAGTGGACATTATTTCACGAGACAGCTGAAAATAATTCATTTAGCCATAATAAGTAGGCCTACTGTTTCATTTAATTACAAACTTATTAAATGAAAGGCGTTTCAATGCTGTTTACGAATCATATTAAGTTTTTGGGAAAATTATCATTTTGTAGTCGTATTTCTATAATATTATTGCGGCAATGTGTGAAAGTGACGGTAACGGAGTGGACATTTTCACATTAAAATTCACCAGATAAAATAAACAGTAAAGCATCTTACCAAAATAGCCATGGAACAATAATCTCCTCAATAGTAAATTCATAGAAATAATTGATTTAAAAAAAATTATGGCGAGTTTGATTTAAAAATCATAGGGAACACAAAAATGTCTAATTAATCTAATAGCAGAAAATGACTCTATTATCTTGTCAGATAATTATTATGCATGATTATAATTATTAACTTATATTGAGCTGTATGTCTCTGTTCCTGTCTATCTGTCTGTCTGTTCCACTCTGTAGCCATCCTACACATTTATATCTTATTAAAATATGTATAATGTTGTGAAGTTATATTGCAAGCTTCGTATCTATCTGTTCCCTGTATCTCTGTCTGTTTCTGTATGTTTGTCTGTCCCTGTCTGTTCGTCTACACTATCCTACAGATATCCACCTGTCACACTAATTATAGACAATCACATTATTCACCTGTTCCACTAGAGAGGCCCCATTGTTTAGAATAAAGTTAGCAAGGAAGATGTTTAAAGGCGACGATCGCTGAGCAAGAAAGAGAAAGTTTATCAGACAAGTAGATCGTGTCCTCGATGAATGGCCTTCAACGAATACAATCGTAGGCACGAGTAGTTGATTTATAAAAGAGAATATAAATCCAACCCTTATGATTCGCAGAATTTATTTTAATTTAATTTCTTAATAAATAAATTAAATTAAATTTAATTATTATTATTATTATTATTATTATTATTATTATTATTATTATTATTATTATTATTATTTTTCACGGACTTTTTTATATTACTATTGTTATAGGTATCAATGATCCCTCAGGCGATTGAAACAATATCCGGAGTGCTACTGATGGTGGTCTGGAACGGCCCGACTCACTATTATTATTATTATTATTATTATTGTTATTTGGTTATTATTATTATTATTATTATTATTATTATTATTATTATTGATTATTATTATTATTATTATTATTATTATTTATTATCATCGATGTCATCATCATCATCATCATCATCAACTCATCATCATCATCTTGGTTGGGCAAATGTTATTATTATTATTATTATTATTATTATTATTATTATTATTATTATTATTATTATTATTATTATTATTATTATGGAATTATTATTTTTATTATTATTGGTTATTAGAAAAGTTATTATTATTTAACTGCGTTGATTATTATTATTATTTCTTGTAAGCGCTGAAAAAGAATTACTTACTACTACGAGTATAGTTACTACTTAAGTCTGTAGCCGAGACTACTATGATTAAAGCTAGGCTATTACTACTACTATTATTACACGTTTCAACTAATAGGCCTAATACTACTACTATAATCATAATTATTATTACTACTACTACTACTACTACTACTACTACTACATACCACCACCACCGCCAACACCACTACCACACTACTACCACTACTAATACCACTAATAATACGTTTTGTTCTCTTTCGTTCATTTTGGCTCCTACTCTGAGGCAACTATCCTGCCGTTGTTTATGTTCAAGACATATTAGGCCTAATTAATTATATGACTTAACATTAATAAGTTCGACACTTGGTTCTCGTTCTACATTCTGGTCTTAATATCCTATATCTTATTAAAAACTGCAACAAATGTCTGAAAATCTTTCGAAGTCATGCTGTGTTTTAAATAGGCTTATTCGCAAAATTATTTCAATATAAAATCGATAGTTTAGTGCAATGTAAACTTCAGATTTCCAACTGTAAGACTGCATCAAGAGTGAATCTGACACCTCTTATAACACGATATAAGCTCCTTGGTCACGCAGTGAGCACAAAGAATGATGACGTCACTATTATCAGCGACTAAGACTCCTTGGTAAGGTATGAAATCCACTGTTTAATTCTCAATTTAAACAATTAATTATTATTAATCGTCGATAATCAATCAGTTTTCTCACTTTTCAATTGTTTACCCTCTCATTACAATGTTCCCTTATAATAATAATTATCAGTGTAAAGTCTCGCAACTAGCTGACCGTATTTTATATTGCGGCGTTTGCATATCCGTCTTTCGTTTAGTATTTGTCAATATGTAGGTTAGGCTAATAAGGGTAATAAGGGTTACCTGCTAAATATCTTCTCACTTTCAAAAATTTCGACGCATTTGCCTCCTTAATAATTAGCGATAATTTATATCGCTACCAAAGGCGTAACTCTGCCGTACAAAATGGTGGTTACTAATCCCCCTTCGCTCTGTACTTCCTTTCTCCTAATATTCCTACCTTCCCTATAATTATACGACTTTAGTATGCTTAATCCGCCACTTTAAAGTCACTCGTAGATAACAAAGTAGCTTACATGTCTATATATTCTGTTTGACAACATTGAGACCACCGCAATAGAGCTAAACAACAGTCCCTCGTCAATTATTGGCATGCAACGAAACTTTCTTCAAGCCAAAGTAACGATAGGCAAAAGTGGTGGTGACTGTCACAGCCACTTTTAAAAGTGATGATGACCTGACTCTACCGTTACAATAGAATGTTGCGCCTATGATGGCTATAAATGGCTTTCAATCAATCAATCAATTCTTTTATTTTGAACAAGCAATAGAACTCACAGTGTACAGTAGTAACACGAAATAACTTGTTATGGCTATAAAAAGGGATCTCAGATCCCGATAAATAGGGATCCTAATTAGTAAGTCACCTGTTGTTGTATAATGAGTGATGGCAGCAAATTAGAACTGCTTTGAACCTGGAATGTATTCTGAATTTTTTTCATTTAATTTATTTTTCTACCTCAAATTATGACTTCTCCCGTGGTTCTTCAGTTCCTTACATAGGCCTATAGATTTCGTAAGCAATAGTCTAAACGACTTGACTTTCGCTCTACCGCAGCAGTAAAGCTTATTCTTCCTGCTTTGACTACAAGCTTTAAGACCGTTGACATCGGTTCTTGAAATAAATGGGTCATCATTGCCATATCGGATATGGAGATTGTGTGCCTGTTTGCGCTACTGAAATAGGGAACATTTACGGCAAATTGCCTTGCAAATACGAGATTGAGGTCTTAGCATTTTGAGGTTTAATGATGTGATCTTAATAGGCTATGTGGGCTTTGAAATGTTTGAATGACGTCGATATCTCTTGGAAATTTTAATTTCTCCATCATGCATCCTCTTCTGGTTTGATTTCGCTTCAGCCACTCAGACAGATGATAGCCTTGCTAAGCAATGAGCAGCATTAAATCAAATTGCACGACTTTATCGCGTTTTAATTCAGGTAATGACCAGCAAGTAGCATACCAACGAATTAAACATAGTGTTCAAGGACTATTTTAGA
The DNA here is from genome assembly GCA_020284085.1 of Aporrectodea caliginosa. NCBI lineage: Eukaryota > Metazoa > Annelida > Clitellata > Crassiclitellata > Lumbricidae > Aporrectodea > Aporrectodea caliginosa. The sequence continues at coordinate 3,034,682 of JACEVL010000005.1, read as the reverse complement.
TAGTGGAATACGGACTGTAAATTCATGTTCAATGTGTTTGTTGCAATTGTCTTTGCAAATTGATATTGTGTCTTAGACGATCAAGCTGGCGGAATTCTGATTCTGTCTCCCATAATTATGTGTCTTTTATATTACGACTACGATGCTGTACTGTTTTAGATTTCAACTGGCTGCTTTGTGAGCTAAATACTGAAAAGGCAAACAACTGGCAAGGTTGAACAATAATTTCAGTCCACAGAATCTTACAAGAAGTACATAGTTTTCAACTCTGACTTTGTGCAAAAATCATAACTGAAGCACAAACTCAGACAATTCATAATCATTAATGATGTCGAAAAGCATTTCTTCCAAGCATTCATCAGCATATTCCATCGGAAATGCAGCACAAGAAAAGATAGAAAGTTCCCAACTATGTCAGAAATCATTTGTGATGGATGGTCATACGAAGGAAAACAAGAAAAGCCATTCCAAAGCAAAGACACACGAATGCGAGTTTTGCAAAAAAATATTTACATACATCTGTGACCTACAGAGGCACATGAGAATCCATACAGGAGAAAAAGCATACCTTTGTTTGTTATGTAAGAAAACATTCGCATACTCTTCGAGTCTGAAAACACACACTAGAACCCATACTGGAGAGAAACCATTTCAGTGCGAAGTATGTAAACAAATATTTTCTGGTTCTTACATTCTACAGAACCATATTAGAATCCATACTGGAGAGAGGCCTTACCAATGTCAAATATGTCAAAAACGTTTTTCCCAATCTTCAAATCTAACAGTTCATGCAAGAATCCATACCGGAGAGATGCCTTACCAATGCCAAATATGTCAGAAACGCTTTTCTCACTGTTCCAGTCTAACATGTCATACAAGAATCCACACTGGAGAGACGCCTTACCAATGTCAAGTATGTCAAAAGCGTTTTTCCCATTCACAAAATCTAGTACGTCATGCAAGAATTCATACCGGATTGGAACCGTACAAGTGCCAGTTATGTGACGTTAAAACTAAGTATAAAGATAACCTAAAGAGTCATATGAGAACACATACTGGAGAGAAATCATACCTTTGCCGGGTATGTCAGAAAACATTCTCAAACAATTCACATCTAAAAAGTCATGAAACAACCCATTCTCAAGAGAAACCATTTCTGTGTATTGTTTGTAAAAAAATATTTTCCAAATCTTCGAGCTTACAAAGACATGTTAGAATCCATACTGGAGAAAAACCATACCAGTGCCGGACATGCCAACAACGGTTTAATCAATCTTATCATCTAACAAGTCATGCAAGAATTCATTCTGGAGAGAAAGATCTTACCAATGCAATATATGTCAGAAACGATTTTCCCAGGTGTGACATTCTAACCTGTCATACAAAAATCCACATACTGGAGAGATGCCTTACCAATGCCAAGAATGTAAAAAACGTTTTACCAACTCACCAAGTCTAAAGCGTCATGCTAGAATCCATACTGGAGAGAGACCATACCAATGTCAGGTATGTAAAAAAAGTTATTCCCGATCTTCTCACCTGCGAGACCATGTTCGAACCCACACTGGAGAACAACCATACCAGTGCCAACTGTGTCCAAAGCGTTTTATCCATTCTTCTTGAGTCTCAAAAGTCATGCAAGAATTCATACTGGAGAGAAATCATACCTTTGTCTGGCATGTCAGAAAACGTTCTCATGCGCTTCAAGACTGAGAAGTCATGAAAAAACTCATTCCGTGTCTGGTTGAAGTTTGTAAAATCATTTTCCTAAATGTACAGTCTGCATAATTATGTTGGCATCCATACTTGAGAAAAGCCATACAAATTCCAGTTATACCAGAGAGCATTCTCACGCGTTTATTTCAGGTACGTCAGGAAACATTTCTATCCATTTTGTAAGAAATACATGAACGAAACCTTAATGGAGAGAAATCATCAGGTTTGTAATTAAAACAGTTTCGCGATCTTCGAGTTTACTAAGAAACAAAGGTCTCAACCATAAAAAATTATCTGAAATATTTGAAGTTGTTGACGTTGGTTAACAAGGAATTAAAATGAAAGTGTCGACTGTTGAGCTACAAAAACTATGATTCGCAGGAATGAATTCATGAATGCGTATCAGTTTTGTATTCAAAGTAAGAGCTTTTATACAGAACATCTGAGTAGGCTATTCCTGTAGGACTGGATAGCCTAAACTCAAGGATCCTACTTTTGTTTTGCGTTTTTTGTGACACTTTCAGTTCAGTTTAGGTTGGTTTATAATTCTTATGTCTAGTTATAAGAACCTTAACTCTATCGAACTCTTTTTGTTATTGCACTTGTGGTTTACTTCACATGATCTACGGTAACTTTGTTATTTTCACTCAATCCTAGTTTTACATAGTCGTACTCTTACGTTGTTAGCGTTGCGTTAATTATTATTGGAAAGATTATTTCGCACCAAGTCAGTGCTGGTGATAGCGATGCTGTTAAGGTTTAAATGTTTTAGCAAATAAAGTTTGTTCCACCTTTATTTGTCGTAGTTAACCAGTAACGACTCTGAGAAATGTAGCATCCATGTACAACTGAGGGTTGAAGAGAGATCCGCAATAAATTGGCCACGACATATAGTGAACGGTCGAAATATTTGTCATCCGAATAGTTAATCATCTGCTAGCCTTTTAACCTACTAGTTTAAAACCACTAGGTTGCCATTGTCTTGGCCATTAAAAACTACAATAGGTTGCCATTGGCGATTACGACGTCTAATTGGTTGCCATAGGCGATAGGACGTCTTAGGCCATTCAGACTCGAATACAGGACCATAAGAAAGATGTTGAAAGGCGCGACAATCGTTGAGCAAGAAAGACAGACTTTATCAGACAATTAGATCGTGTCTTCAATGAATCGTCTTCAACGTAGCCCAGGCACGAGTAGTTGATTAACAAAAATTAATAATTACATGACAATTCATCAGGCATTGACATAAGTTGATAACAATTTCTCGCCTTATTGTCGCTCTAATATGGGCTCTTGTTTTATGGTATAATCTTGCCTGTCATTTACTCGTAACTCTAGTTTAATCACAATGTACCTGATAGCGGTGTGACTATCAGTATTTTTGTTACCAATAAACGAACATAATAATAATAGTTTAGGCTAGCTTTTAGGTAACTCGTGAAAATGGCGGACTTTTCAAAAGCTAGGTCGTAAGAAATATTTTAATGCTGGATCCTTTGGATGATAAAGACAAGGGCAGTAATTTAGAGATTAACATTACCAGTGACAAAATTCTGAATATACATTTTTATGGTACTGCATTATATAATTTGGTTTTGTTAACTGAAACTGTTGAGGCTTCCCAGACTCATTTAAATTTAGTCCCTGCTTAAGCCGACAATTTTGTAGAGACACTGCTAAAGTCATTTTAGTCACTGCTTCGAACGTTAGTGTAATGGTGTAATTTTTGGTTGGTTTACATTGCTGAAGCATATAGGCCTAAAACTCAGTTTAATCATCGTTTAGATGTGATTCCAAAAGTATAATAGATCTATTGTTTCTGTTGACTGCATGGGCGTAGCCAGAAAAAATGTCGGAGGATGCTTTAAGTTTTCGGGGGTTTCCATTGGAAATGGTCGAAAAAGTTCAGTTTTTTTGTATTTTGCATATAACTGCATAGAACAATTTTCGGCAATTTATTGGGGAGGGGGATTGAACCCGTAAACCCCATAAAGACGTCCATGGTTGACTGACAGTAATTATCATGCTTTTGAATTAAAATATGCAATAACTCCAGCAGATGGCTCTTTAGTGACACAACATGAGTAGGCCTATAGTTTTCTAGGAGCCAGAAAGGCTCATCTAGGGGCCGTCCATAAAGTACGTCACGCTCCAGGTGGAGGGGGGGTTTAAGAAAGTGTGACAGTTTGTGACAGGGGAGGGGGTCAGGCCATGTGTGACGTCACACATTTATTTATTTTTTATTTTATTTATAATTTATTTTTTAGCAGAATTTCATAGCTTTAAAATAATTTTCAAAAATTTTCTGAGACATTTTAATTAGTTTTATGTCAAAATAGTGTGCCGAACTATGCTTGGCACTGTTTCGCGCCAATAAGTTTCTACTGCGCAATAGATTGGCGCCTTAATTTCTGCTGTCGGTCAACGCTGTAAAAGGCGGCAATTATTGATCGCTGCCGGCTGAGCGCGCGCTTTCTAGGCGGGAGCCGACGCCTATATAAAGGAGGTCCGCTGGCACGCATCGGTCAGTCTGCAGCTCAGTCGATATTGATCGGTCGTCAGCGTTGGTCGATGCCTGCCGGCCTGCAGTTGAGTCGTGCAAGTGAGAAAGCCCGCCACGATTTTGGCGCGAAAGAGTGGCGCGAGCGACAGCGCTCTGTGTGGCCGAGTCTTAAGTAGTAAGAGGAACGCAAAGGGAAGGAACGTCAACCGCGCATCTACCTGAGGTTGTGGGTTCGACGTCTGCTGCTCCGCGCTCCGTGCGACGAAGACGTTCTACATTGCCAGTGGTTTTGTTGTGATTCTTCACCTTCGTGGTTTGGTGTAAGGTCAGAAACACAGAGTATCGTATTTGTATCTTGTTTTTAATTCAAGCGCTAAATAAGTAGAGTTGTTTGTTTATCGCTAATGATGATCCTTGTAAGTGATTAATTATCAGTGATTGTTTTAATGACTGCACAATGATGAACCTTGATTAGTGACATTGCACCGAGCAGCTGGCGCTATATAATTGTTTCTTAGATTTACAGGTTTGATAATTAAATGTTGAAATGGAAGAAGACTTGCATTCAATTGATGAATCTACCGATGTGCGTAGAGTTCTTGACACGCTATTAAATAGTCAACAAGAACAGGCCGCCATTTTGAAAGCGGTAGTAAGTAAGTTACAAGACCTGGAAACCAGATCACGGTTTCCTGAAAGTGCAGTTGTGGGAAAGAAGGACCCAGATACCCTGCGAGGTATTGGTCTGCCCACAGCAGAAGCCGCGGATACAGCGCCTGGCCATGGTACCCTGGTAGAAAGTGAAGTAGAATCTATAAATGCTTCTGTAGCGCCATCGCAACAGACGTTGCGTAGAAGCGCTAGACTCAGAGATAAAACCCTTAGAGTTTCATTACCTCATACCGGCGAAACTGGCAGCATATTCATTGCTACGCCAGGGGTTCGAACCCGGGATCAGAAGTCTATTGAGAAAGAGATTTTCCCACAACTGCCCGACCCAAGCCTGGATAGGAAGGGGGTCGCCACAATAGCATGAAATGCATATCTCCTGAATGTGTTTTTCACGATTCCTCTCGCTAGGAGCGCTAGTAATAATACTGTTGCGAGGCCTTGTTTATGTATTAGCCTTGCTTTCGGAAGTATTATTATTTCTATGTTGAAAGTGTGACGTACTTTAGGGGGGGTCCGAGTTTTGTGACAGTTTGTGACAGGGGGAGGGGGGTAAAAATGGTCAAAAATAGCGTGACGTACTTTATGGACGGCCCCCTACCTAAATAATTAAACTTCTCATCTATCCATCAAATTTTAACGAATTTTAATATATACCCTCTTGAACTGTTCACTTATGACAATTTTGAAGCGCTAACTTGTAATGTAACTTATATAATATGATTTAGGGCCTATGCCAAATCTTCAAACTTGTCGCTTTTTCTCGATGACGCATAAATTGTAGTTAGGCCCTATTGGCTACAAGCAGGCGATTTGGCACCTCCTATGATATGATATAAACTCCGTGTTAACGTAATGAGCACAAAAAACGATGACGTCACTATTATCAGCGCCCTAATCTACCGGGTAAGGTTCCAAATGTATTTCTTTTAAATTAATTCATGTTAATCGTGGATTATCAATCAGTTTTCACAATTTTCAATTGCTTTTCCATTTCTGTAGAATGTCCCGTAAATAATAATTATCAGTGTAGCCTAAAGTCTTACAACTAGCGGACCACAAATAGTACTGTAGCGTTTGTTTATCCGTCGTTCGTTTAGTTCGTCGATATATAGGCTACGGGTTAGTAGGCCTATCGAAAGAGCGACATAACAAAACAACGACAAATCGCTGAGCAGTTTCAAAATAGCGACATAAATATTGCCGATTTGAAAGAGCGACATCACGAAAGAGCGACACGACAAAAGAGTGACAAATTGGTTAATATCGTAGTCTGTATTCTTGGGAATATAGGCTACTAGGGGGTCGTGTATTCGTAGCCAGAAATTACTGGCTATTCAAATTCTTTATCAAGTAGTTAATTGATTTAGTTCGACATGCATATTAAGCGTATTACGCATAGGACCTATTTCGTATTATAGTGAGGACGATAAGCTCGTGCATTGTTCAAACTGTGGATAAAAGCAACAAACTTTTTTGTATTAAAGAAAAACATATTTTAAGACTTTTCAGCGAGAAGCATCACTTAATTCATTTGGGAACATTACTTTAAAAAATATTGAAAATGTGCCGTAAACGCGGTACTTTTTCTATTAGTTCGACCATTTGTGCGGGTTTTTGGGCTATAAACGGACATGTTTAGGCGATAGCTAGCATTTCTTGTCAACAATCTTCATTATCGCCGATCTAATCGTCAATTAAGGATTGTTTTCACATAATTTATTTCACTTTAAATTGTGCAAAAGCGTCTATTTTCTTGTTTGGATGTAATAAAAGTTCATATATTTTAATTTATCTGTACGGTAGGTCAGAATTTAATTACAGCCTACGTTTAAGCGGTGCTTTTTAGTGAACCCGGCTTTTCGGGTGCCCTTGCGAATTCCCGACCTAAATTCCCGAAATAGAATTTCACCTGGATTTCCTAAATCTATTTTCTTAGCTAAAAAAAAATTATTATTTTGGGGTGATAAAATTTTTCTAACGGTAGAATTGCATTTTAGCTTATTGGATAACACGCTGGCATGGAGAGCGAGAGGTACCGAGTTCGAGCCCCGTAGGGCGGATATGCTTTGTAGGCTGCTATTAGCGCCGTTGTATTGCAGGCTGTCTGTTCTGTTAGTAGTTAAGATTTAAATTGCATAACATGTAAATGTACAGTGCAGTGTGTTTGTCAGGCGCTTAATAAAGATTATTATTATTATTATTGAATATATCCTGTATTTTAACTTGTTTTAATATTATTTATCTTGTCTGCCTGCGTAAATGGAAGTTGGATTGATGAAAATAATTCTTTGCATAAATAGTAGTTGGATTGATGACAGTTATCATGGACATTTTTATCCACTTTAAAAACAACCTCCCTGGTAATGTGTGTAATGCAATCATTGAAGTAAGAGAATACGCAAAAATACAGGATGTATTCAATGAAATAATTAAATATTACTATTGCTACCTGTATTGTTCACTCCAAGCTTTATTATTGTATTTCCCTTTTCCTCAACCTCGAATCCTCCTAACTTTAGCATCTACAGCTCATCCAAATTCACCAGCCTCAGCTGTCACCAGGTCACCAAGCATCATCATGTTGCTTTCGTTCTTAATTCTTTACTGACTGAAAAAACATGAGCACATCCATTGCATACTGGAATCACTTTTAAGTCATCTGGGAATGAACTGGGATGCCCGGCGGGCTATCCCGTATGGGTCCCGTACGGAAACCGCGGACAAAAACCATACGGGACCCGTACGGGATGCCCGGCGGGCTATCCCGTATGGGTCCCGTACGGAAACCGCGGACAAAAACCGGCGGGATTAGTCAGTGCAGATGGTAACGATGCTGTTACGGTTGAAATGTTTTAGCAAATAAAGATTGTTCGATGCTTATTTGTCATAGTTAGCCGTAACGATTATTAGAAATGTAGCATCCATGTACAGATGAAGGCGGAAGATAGAAACGCAATAAATTGCCCGCAACATAGGCTAGTGTTCAAACGGTCGAAATATTTGTCAACTGCATTGACCGTCAATCCTCTTGTATGAATTTATTATATTTTGGTTTAAGTTTTATTTCGCTTCATTTTGATTGATTGATTGACTGACTGACTGACTGATTGACTGACTGACTGATTGATTGATTGATTGATGAATTTGTTCGATTGCCTCTGAGTAGGTCCTTTGAAGAGGCGCTATCAGTGGCATAACGAAGGGTTTCAGCGCCCAGGGGCAAGGGTTGATAACTGCGCCCCCTTTAAATTGTCTTGCTGACTTTTAATGGTTCTTGTCATAGTACTGTGTACCACTGAAAGCTAATTTTGCGCCCTCTGGTGCTGCGCCCGGGGGCGTCTGCCCCCTCTTCCTCCCTTCGTTACGTCACTGGGCGCTATAAAAATTCTATGAATGAATGATTATTCCGCCTATAGCAAGGGTTCTCCATCCGTATGCGCCCGATAGTGCAGTTAAAAAACTTAAAATACTGAACAATAAACTAGACTAAGCAGCCTATAATAGTACTTTGATGGAGCAACCAGTAGCATCTCAATACTTTATCCCGCAGATCTAAACTTAACCCATTAGTGCCTGATTTTTTAAAAACAAATTTATTCACTTTTAGTTTGTTGTATATGTAGTATAAACATAAGGAAAAATATTACTTTCATTGTTACTGGTATAATATGTGAATTTGAGCCACTTTTGTAAGCGTCCCATTTATGGGACGCTAGGCACGAGAGGGTGCCTGAACTTTTGAACATGTTGCCACAGCTGCAACTTGCATGCTTGCACCAAATAAAAGTCAAATCAGTTTAATTCAAACAAGAAGGTCATTATCCACAAATATCTACAACAAACAGTCCACAGTAAATAGGGATTTCAGAAAAAATACAGAAAAACTTCACCATTTGCTCAACTAGTCCACGTCTATAATACTGGTAATTTGTCCACCTACAGTTCTCAGGGTATTTAGACAGCAAAACAGACTGTCAAAACTTTCATCTGACTATCCTAAGAGAATAATGTAATGATACTAATAGTACAAATAGTAATATGACATTTAATAGCAAATCCTAATAATTACATAACACAGTTACAGAGTGTTTCCTTACTGCAGTACAAACACAACGCTTGTTTGTTTTCTATTCGATTTCATGAAATTGTTCAAAGCAATCAATGTGCAGGCACATATTGTACCTCATGCATTGTTTTATTTTCTTGAGACTACAAACTACATAATTTCTCTGCATTTCAATTGCTCTGATGTAGTATTTGCCATCCCTGTGTTCCTCCATCGGTGCTTGCTGGCTCAGTGGCTTTGGACGCCTCAACTGTGTTACTGATGGCTGTGCATTCAAGAGAATGCTTCATTTAGTAATAATTGCTGACACTGTTTCAGAACTCCAGCTGATCCACTGGCTTATGACTCATTCATTCAGTCAACCTGTAGATCAGCCAGGCATTCTGCATGGCTACATCAATTAGGTATGCTAAGAGAGGCCACGAACGGATTGAGATGAGGCAACTGGCAATATTCTGGTCCATCCATTCCACTACACCCATGTTCTTGTTGTCTCTACCACAGTATATGACTTGGGCAGTCTTTGCCTAGAACCATTGATGGTTGAAACCTTGGCTGTATCTGACACTCTCGCACCACTGTGAGTCAAAGTCTCTGCTGCAGAAGCAGCAGAACCATCTGTATTCGGCTGGTTGGTGGATAATCTGTTACAATCGCTGCCACAGTCGATGTAAACACAGGGTGTCATTCATCAACTCGATAAATCCTGAAATGATATTCTCCCCATGTCACAGTTGCTACTGTCTTGTCTCCCAGTTGTCTACGAGTCAGGTTATGACACGTGTCTTCATCTTCGACTTTGCTATCCTCATCACAAGGTTTGGATCTGCACGCATGAAGTCGTCATCTTCTAGCATCGCTGGTACTTGGTGGAGAGTAAATCCTTTCTGTCTCGGCATGCTAATTTTCACCACAACAAAAAGCACATACATTTATGTATTTTTAAACCAAAGCATATGTCCAAATTGAAAGACTCAAGCCAAACTGTCCGACCCAAATTGATAACAATATGGAACTTTACAGGCCAAATCGGCCAATATTTCACCAATTTAGAAATTAAATGAAGCTCTTACTAACAAGTATGGCACTTATACAGTGAAGGACACCTTAAATAATGCATGTGAACATAAGTATAACCTAGAAATTCATGAATGCAACTTTGTAAGTTTGAAACAGTGTCATACAAAACGCCCTACCCTCTCGTGCCTAGCGTCCCATAAATGGGACGCCGAGTCAACCAACAATAAAAATTTCTAAAATGACTGTTTAAATTAGAAAAATGATTGAAACAGTTGCAGAACATACTGACCTGTGTGTACATTACGATAAACTTGCAGAATTAATGATTATAATACAAAATAATAAAAATTTAATACGCGTAGATTTCACCACAAGCTATGGCTGCCCGTTGCTATAAACAAACTCCAACAACACGCTAACATATCATTTTTGTAGCCAAATAGTAGACCAGAAATGTTGTCCAGAGTCTGACAAACAATTTGATATAAAATACTCGTCAAGTTATTGGAAATTTGAATTTATTGGAATTTTTAAACTGCCCGTCCCATTTATGGGACGCTAGGCACTAATGGGTTAATATAGGCTAACTGCGCTGAACAATTTATTTTTATTTTGTGAAGTTTCAAATATGTACCGGTAACTAAACGCATCTGAAAAATGCGCTTAAGCATCTGATCCAAAAAGATGTCATAAACATTATGAGTCTTCAAAATCTTTTGAAAATGCTCGAACGATGTATCAGGATTCCTAAGCGCATTCATTTACTTTACTTTGACCTATAGAGTCTGCATGTTGGGCTAGATACGGCCAATGTCCTTCCTCTCTGGTTTTCTCCGACCTTACAAGATTGTAATCAGAGGCAGATCGCAGTTGAGACCGCGCCGCAACCAATTAGGTCAGTGCGACGATGTCCCTGTATCTGTATTTATAATATGTTGTCAAATAATATGTATAGGTCTAATGTTATGTAGTTATACTGTGTTGATCTGTAGGCCCTATGTCTGTCTTTTCCTGTATGTCTGTATGTTCCTCTCGGGTCTAGGACATTACCCCCTGCCATTACCCCCTGCCATTACCCCCGGCATTTAGTATATGTAGTCTATACTGCCGTCCAAAGCCAAAACGCAGTAACTCGAAAAAAATTTTTTTCACTTTTTCTCATTGTTGCCTTTAAGATGTAACTATCTTCATATTAAAAAATTGTTGGAGCTGAACTATCACTGGTTTCCGAGATTTTGTGTTGCCAAACCGCAGTAGGCTAAGTCGGATATTTTTTACTGGATGCCAAGCCAAAACACAGTACTGCGTTATAACCACAGCATTCTGCTGCTCTGACAAATGAATACCAAGCCAAAACGCAGTGCTGCGTTATGGCTTAGTAATAAGTCAGCGTTTAGGCAATCTATTTCCGGTTTAGTTTAGAATTAATGAGCGTGAAACCAATCCGAATTAATCTGAAGTAAGTTAAATAAAGCGTTTTCATTGTAAAAAGTTTTTAAATGTTAATCGTTAATTATAATTACATAAAACAAAACAGTCTGTTAGTTAATATTTTATATATTTTTCACGATGCTGTTATCGCTATTACGTGGGTGTGACTAATACACGGAAAGCACAGATGACTACTGAATTTTTAGGTTTTTTCTTTTATATGACGTTTTAAGATATTTTACTCTAATTAGTAGCGTTAATCGAATTGTAGGCATGTTATAGACGCCCTATTTTTCAGTCATCTGCCCAACAATACAGAGACCAATATCTCTTGATCAATTTATAATTTTGGTAGGCTATCCAGGTAACACTCCACATGTATAATTAGCTTATTAATTATTATACAATGCGCATTAAGCACCCCTGCTCCAAGAACTAATACACGGATAGGACAGATGGCTACTAAATGTTTAGTTTTTTTCTTTTATATTACGTTTTAAGATATTTTACTCTAAGTAATAGAGTAAATCGAATTGTAGGCATGTTTCAGACGCCCTGCTCCAAGAACCTGTGGTTTAAATTACCTGTTGTATTGTAATAACTGTATGAGAGCTTTCGCTAAGAGATTTATGGCATGGAATTTGTTCTCAAGAGCTAATAATTTACATATCTATTGTATAATATTGGTGTAGTTTAGGGAGTTTATTTAGCCTACCTAAAGTGATCTCTAATGTTACTGTGGAATGTTCAACTGTTCAAATTTATTTTTTTCATGATGAATTTGCTCAACATTGTTTTTGAAAACATTATATTCTATCTGTAAATAATTGTGTAAAGCAACAGTGAATAACTATTATAATTTACATGACGAAATCTAGTTAAGTGTCCAATGTTCAATTTTTATAGCTTTCAATGTGATTGTTTTTGCTATACTTTAAAAAAAATTAATTGCTGTTCAAATTAAAACTGTAGTTCAAGTAGTTCAATTTAAAACAAACAAAGTTAATTGTAACAGCATCAGTTATAAAGTGCAATCCCAGGCTTATTACCACTTCACACTGAATAAAATTGGTAAGCCAAAACGCAGTTATGTGTATTGACTAGTTCAATTCGCATGGAAATGCAAAGCCAAAACGCAGTACAAACGATTTTTGAGTATTTATATCGATAATCACAAATATTAATTTTTTTATTTCAACCATGAAATAACACAAAATTTAATACAATTTATGGTGTAAATAGTTTTGGGATTGAATGGATAAATTTCGAGATTTTTCTAATAAACCTTCAAATCAAGTTTGTGCAAAATATTGGTTTTCCGAGTTACTGCGTTTTGGCTTTTGAGGGCAGTATACCAGTGTTATTTCTATTAACTGTAACTGTAACCGAAATAGCAAAATAATTGAAAAATGTCTTGCAGTTAACTGTAACTGTAACTGAAACTGAAAAATACTGAATAACTGAAACTGTAATAGTAACTGAAAAACGAAAACTCTATAACTGAAAAATAACAAAAGTTAACTGAAAAATAAAACATGAGTGTTTTTCTTACTTTTTTATTAATGATAATCCTGCTCTAGTCTACGGTCAGTTTTCTATACTCATTTCACTTCGATCTGGTTCCTTTTCAGTTTTCTATGCTAGTTTCACTTCTGGTTCCTTTTAAGTTTTCTATGTTCGTTTCACTTCCGGTTCCTTTTCCTTTCGTTGTGTTGTTGTTGGCGCTAAACCGTAAATTCGTAAAACAATCCACGACTACGAGAATAATGTTTAAGCCAAGTAGTAGGTCGAAAAGTAGAAAGTGGCGTGTGGGAACGTTTTGTTTACGAAGCCGCAGACGACAAAAGTCGATGTTGTGTTCACACCGTTGCTGGCAAGGACGTTGAAAACCACGAGTGTGGCACGCTAATTCTCGGAACAGAGCAAGTGTTAATCTGGAAAGTCGTGTTTTCCTTAAGTAAACCGACAATACGTTAAATCACATTGATTTGCTGCGTAAATATTTCTGGTAACTGTTCAGAATACTTGTGGTCAGTGTGTCATTAGTCATGACTTGTGAAAAAAATAACTGATGCTATAACTGAAAAATAAAGAGAAATAACTGAAACTGTAACTGAAAAATAAAAAAATAACTGAAACTGAAAAATCTGATTTCAGTTAACTGTAACTATAACTTTAACTGAAAAATCATAAATTAGATAACTATAACTGTAACTGTAACTGAAAAACCATAACTGAAATAACACTGGTCTATACATACATATATATTACATGCATTATATTTATAATTTATTTATTATATATATATATATATATATATATATATATATATTATATTAATGTATTTGTTAGCTTGTATCTGGTGTGCCTGCACTTCTGTTTGTAACACTCTGAAGTAGCTGCCACAAATAAGTAGGCCTACATTTAAATTAAATTATGGGCCAGTAGGTTGAAGCACCAAGCCAACATGATAGGCCTACTATGCAAATAAAATAATTAGTGTTAATTTGCTCAATAATATTAACTTGTTATTTAGTTTAATTTCAGTTTACTTATTAGTTGATACAGCCTAATCTTTCCATGCCGGTGTCCCGTGATATTCTATCCCCCTAAAGCATATCCCCCGGATGGAATAAACCGGTGTAGAGTATCCGGGGGATAAATAATATATATAATACATGTAATATATTATGTATATTGTATATAAATGTATACTATTGTATAGACTATATATATTAAATATCGGGGGTCAGCTACTTAGACGTAGAGTGATATAAACAGAAGTGCAGGCACACAAGATACAAACTAACAAATATATTAATATAATATATATATATATATATATATATATATAAATAAATTATAAATATAAATAATACATGTAATATATATGTATGTATAGACTATATATACTAAATGCCGGGGGGTAATCGCAGGGGGTAATGGCAGGGGAGGAAATATCCTCCGGGGTAATGGCAGGGGTAAATGGCAGGGGGGAAATATCCTCCGGGGGTAATGGCAGGGGGTAATGGCAGAGAGGAAATATCCTCCGGTGGTAATGGCAAGGGGTAATGTCCAGGGGGAAATATCCTCCGGTGGGTAATGGCAGGGGTAATGGCATGGGGGTAATGTCCATTGGGGGTAATGTCCTGCTCCCGTTCCTCTCTTAGCCATCCTACACATTTATATCGTATTAAAATATGTATAGGCATAATGTTGTGAAGTTATATTACAAGCTTCATATCTGTCTGTTCCTGTATCTCTGTTTGTTTCTGTATGTTTGTTTGTCCCTGTCAGTTCGTCTACACTATCCTACAGATATCCACCTGTTACACTATTTACAGACAATCACACATTCACCTGTTTCACTAGAGAGGCCCCATTGTTTAGAATAAAGTTAGCAAGGAAGATGTTTAAAGGCGACGATCGCTGAGCAAGAAAGAGAAAGTTTATCATTCAAGTAGATCGTGTCTTCGATGAATGGCCTCCAACGAATACAATCGTAGGCACGAGTAGTTGATTTATAAAAAGAATATAAATCCAACCCTTATGATTCGCAGAATTTATTTTAATTTAATTTCTGAAATAAATTAATCGAGTAATAATTCCCAGTCGACGTCGTTCAGCCTTCGATCAATCAGACGCAACGTCGACATATGGTGTCCTTGGTAAGGCTTTGCTCTATGAGTGCGGAAAGATGTATCGTCCGTTGAAATAAGAAGATCGGATGTCACGTTCTTTGCAAGTCTGCCGCGACGTCTGGCTTTTCGCCAGTGGCGCCTCCAACATGGTCTCAAATGTTTGTGGCATCTGGAATGCCTGTGTCTGATTACATTCTTGTCTATCTCACTCTTTGTCTCTGTCTCTCTGTCTATGTCTGTCTATGTCTCAGTCAGTCAGTCAGATCAGTCAAATCAGTCAGTACAGTCAGTACACAGTCATGGTCAGTCAGTCAGAGTCAGTCAGTTCATGATTTTTAAGACCTGCATTGCTTCAGTCTGTCGTTCTGTCATACCCGGCAAAGGTGTGGCTTATCTCCCTGCAGGCCTAAATCACATGAATCTTTAGTTCACTTATTTGAACTGTTTCGTCTTCACTCCGGTATGAATTCTTGCATGACGTGTTAGATTTGAGGAATGGGAAAAACGTTTTTGACAATTTTGGCATTGGTAAGGCATCTCTCCAGTGTGAATTCTTGCATGACAGGTTAGACCGGAACGCCAAGAAAAACGTTTTTGACATATTTGGCATTGGTAAGATTTCTCTCCAGTATGAATTCTTGCATGAATTGTTAGACTTGATGACTGGGAAAAGCGTTTCTGACATATTTGGCATTGGTAAGGCATCTCTCCGGTATGGATTCTTGCATGATATGTTAGATTGGACGACTCAGAAAAACGTTTTTGACATTCTTGGAATTGATAAGGCTTCTCTGCCTGTATGGATTCTAATATGGTTTTCCAGCTGGGAACTTTCTATCTGTTCTTGTACTGTATTTATCATGGAATATCCTAATGAACGGTTGAAAGAAATGCTATTCTCGATCATGGTTTTGCGGCAACAGAGTATGATTTTTACACAAAGCTATAGTTGTATTACTTTAAACTCTTTCAGTTTCTGTGGACTGATATTATTGTCCATGCCCGCCATTTATTTGCCTTTTTCATTTTGAAGTTCTCTAAGCATTCAGTAGAAATTTTAAATAGTACATCTACTTTTATCTTGCATTTATAAATTCATATTTTTAACCTAAAAAATAAAAAGGATCATAGTTGTAATATAAAAACATACAATTATGGGAGACAGAATCAGAATTCCGGCAGTTTGATCGCCTATGACGCAACATAAATTTGCAAAGACAATTACAACAAACGCATTGAACATGAACAGAACTTACAGTTTGTATTAAACTATCTAAAATGGCCCTTGCACATTGAGGTTTTTCATTTGTTAGAAGTCAATGGCAAAATTGTTCGTGAAAGTGCACGCATGACAGTTGGAAAAGTTGCAGCTTTTTAAAATAAAGCTCACTTGCCTGTGACAACAATGCATCATGCAATCGGGAGGCTTGAGAAGATGTACAATGTGTAGGAATTCACAAAAGGCAGCATAGAGAGAGGTGGAGAAACACAGAAAGTCAAAGAGTAAAGATTTGTTGAATTATTAGAGGAAACATTTAATATTTCACATTCTGATGCGGAAGTGTAAAATAAAACTCCTGAGACAGAGCATTTCTGCAGGCTCAGCTTAGAGATGGAAGGATGTCAAGTTCAATGGCACAAGTGGATAGCAAGTTGAAAAACAAGATGAAGTGAAACAAAAGAGAGACAAGATGAAATTAAGGCCAGAATTTATCGAGAGTCATTGAGACAATCTATTACTACTACTCCAATGTCCATGTCCAGTGGTATTAAGACAGCTGCCGAGTTATTTGAATCTGATGCTTCAGATAGTGATAACTGCTATATAGACTGCGTCGAAAACTCTGAGTCTGGCGATGAGGCAGAAACCCCAAAGACTAAAAGACCTCGCAAAAAGAATATTATCAGTCTGCAAGTAGCAGCAGTTCTTGATCGAATGAAGGACAGCTATTATAGTAATGCGTTTAAACAGAACAACATTTAGTTGGAGTGTCAGCAGACTGAAGAAAGGTTGAGTGTGGTGAATGATATGACAGAAACGGGAGTGGCATTGATACCAGAATAAAATCAAATGCTGACCAAGAATGAAGGTCAAAAGCAGGCCTTGCTCCAGGTGGTGTCCGAGCATCGAAAAAGTTTCCGGACCCCAAAAAGTCAACGGTCACAAAATGGACAAATAAATATTTTAATGTGTTAATAATGATTTAATCAAACTTATAAGGCTGAATAAATCTCACCAGTACTTCTTAATTATTCTACTTTTAAGCAAAAACAATTTAAGGTTTACTTTATCTTACACAAAAGACGAAAAGTTTCTAATAATTATTATCACAATTGTGCTTACGATCCTTGTCTAAAATTTGGAAAACTTGTCATCTCATGTGGCACACCTAAATGATGGAATATCTTTATCATATTTTGCACACTAACTTAGTTTATCAAAAGGAACATAACCTGGGGCTGTCCCATCAATTTACTAAAAATAATTTTTTTGAGCACCACCCTAATGTATACATACATACAGAATGCGCTATGTACTTGCTGCATACATGTGAAAAATCAGTTAGCTGATTCTACAAAAGCACCAGTTATTTGTTTTATCCAGAGCACATTCCATTAAGTGACGAGTTGCAGCCGTTCTAGATAATACTAACTGAATAATAATAATAATAATAATAATAATAATAATAATAATAATAATAATAATAATAATAATAATAATAATAATAATAATAATAATAATAATAGTAGTAGTAGTAGTAGTAATAGTAATAGGCTAATAATAATAATAATAATAATAATAATAATAATAATAATAATAATAATATTAATAATAATAATAATAATAATAATAATAATAATAATAATAATAATAATAATAATAATAATAATAATAATAATAATAATTATAATAATAATAATAAAAACAATAATAATAATAATATTAAATAATATTAATTAATAAAAAAGAAGACATAACACACCACTGTAGCACAACATGAAAACTAATATATTCAACTGGAAAACTAATATATTCAACTGGATTAGGCTATCTCCCTCCTGAGCAATCGTAGTCATTGCACCAAGTTCCGTGGACTTTTATCTGCCTTGGCTGAAATCAATGCCAGCATAATTCAGGGTTCTGGCATGGGTCCTGCAAACTTCCTGGTTGCCATCTCCGGCCTAAAACCTCTCCATAGCTTTAATCGTATTTTCAAGTATGCTGATGACTGCATTCTTGTGATCTTGGCTTCTAACATCTCCACTACAGATGCAGAATTAGATCATATTAGTACCTGGGCTCGTAAATGTAATCTCCACCTGAACCACTCAAAATCCTGTGAGATTGTATTTACCAAACCAAAAGTGAATCTTATACAGGCCCCTCCTGTCCTGCCTGGCATTAAAAGGGTTGTGTCATTGAATATACTGGGCATTGAGATTACCGAAAAGTTCGGTTTTTCCCAGTATGTTCAAAGACTTTGCATTCGGGCCAAGCAATCTCTTTATGCCCATCGTATTTTGATCTCACATGGGCTTTCGGGGGTCAGGCTTCATGATGTGGTCAGGGCTACCACTATCAACCGCATGCTATACTGTTCCCAAGTATGGTGGGGCTTCGCCAGTAAGCAGGAACTTGACTCTCTGAGCGCGCTGGTCCGCAAGTTGGTACGCCTTGGTTTCCTACCTAAATCTTTCCCCACCTTTGAGGAGCTTTGCAAAAAAAGCTGATATAGACCTCTTTAGAAACATCTTAACAAATACTAGCCACACCCTCCACGACCTTCTCCCCTCTGTCAACTGCACTGGTCATGACCTGCGCCCACGCTCACATAACCGTGTTCTCCCTAGATTTGATTCCCTTACCAGGCGTGGCTTCTTAGCTAGGATGTTATACAGTTAGACATATGTTTTCTAGTTGACTTAATTTTCCTCTAATTATCGTTTTCTTTGTACATAAATTATTTCTGACTTTGTATGTAAAGCGCTGAGCGTTTGCTTGCGTTCAATAAAGAACATTCTTACTTACTTACTTAAAAGGAAACAAGAATGAAGACCTTTCTGTATGAATTGGCTGCAGAAGTCCTTTTTCAGGAAATAAGTATGGACCCTTTCATTAATGTCTAACCAAATTGCCAGATATCGACTGAGAACGGAAACATACGCTCCGAGGTTTAGATACTATTTGGTAAAAGTGCATTTTAGCGTATTTTATTGATAGTGGATTTAGGCGTGTATTTTAGCGTATTTTATTATTTCAATGACTTTCATGATAACTGAAATGTATCCAGCTTCTATTTAAGCAATATTCTTTACATCAATCCAACTTATATTTAAGGTAACATTATTTTCATCAATCCCACTTCTATTTAGCAAGAATTCTTTCTGCAGTCCAACTTCTATTCGACCAACGCTGATTCGCCATGAAATCGCGTGTCATTTATGACGCCAAACTACACGTTTTTTCATCAATCCAGCTTCCACTTTAGCAGATAACTCCTTTCATCAATCCAACTTCCATTTCGGCAAAGAATTATTTTTATCAATCCAGCTTCCATTTACGCAGCCACAAAAGAGAAATAATAAAATACGCTAAAATACTTGGCCGAAATCATCATGGGTTTAATACGCTAAAATGCACTTTTACCTATTATTTTATAACGCACCTAACGGTTATGAAATGCATTGAATTTTTTTCTATGGAGAAGATATTTAGGGAGATTACCTATATAATTAGGCTATAAACGATCGACGGATATAATTCAAACGCCTCAAGAATGTGCTAATTACGGTCCGCTGTTGTGATACTTTACCCTGATAATAATAACTATATGGGAATATTCTACCGAAAGAGACAGTAAATTGCAAATTGCAAAGATTGATTGATAATCGACGACTAGAATGAATGAATTTTTAGACAGAAGATTTGTAAAGTTACCTCGTAGGCGAAGTCGCTCATAAGTGACGTCATCATTCTTTGTGCTCATTAAGTGAGCAAGGAGTTTATATCGTACTATAAGATTGTGTCAAATTCACTCTTGCTCCAGTTTTACAGTTGGAAATCAGGAGTTTGCATTGCACTAAACTAGTGATTTTATATACAGAAACATTTAACACACATCATTATTTTGACAGATTTTCAGATATTTGTTTGAATTTAAACAATAATATACTAGTTAAAATTTGAGAACCGGCTGCCAGATTGATATAGGCTGGTTTATATAGGCCTACCTTAAATATAGGGTAAAATGGGGTAACTTCGGCACCTTAAGCAATTTCTTGAATATTTAAAATGTTGTCACATTTGTAAGATCCCCTGAAGTTTCCATAGTTTGCTACAACCCTCTGCTATGAAATGGCGCCTTCAAACTGTGAATCGGCTCTCACAAATTCCTGCTATAGCATTTGAAGTGAAGGCATTCAAATGCCGAAATTACCCACAGGGTAGGGTAATTTCGGCATGGGTGACGAAATTACCCGAAATGAAAATGACGATATGTTTAGAACTAGCTAAATTGAACAGAAAGGCTTAAATTATGTTTGTAGGACTATAGGCCTATAACTGCATTCATTAACACTCTACAGTCAGACACTGTAACAAGCAATGCTATCGATTTATAGCTAAGATTTATTTAAAATTCACAAACTGTTCAGACATATCCGATTCCCAGCAGTGCAAATGGACGGGCGAGTTGAGGCCACTGCCAACATGCTAGAGCTCTTTTGTCTTAGCTACTGTACAGCAAGCCAACAATTTTGCGACAGCAATGAACAAGCACAAAAAAGGAAATAAACATGCCATCAGTGAGTTACTAAGCCTGCATCTAGAATCCAAGACAGTCTGCTTGTTGATGATGCAAGCGCAGTTGTCGCACACTCATTTCTCGCATTGGTTGCATTGCCACCAAGGAACGGAGGATATGTTATACGGAATCTTGCAAAACAGACAGGGAGTTGTGTGGACGGTACTGCTAACAGTTCTGTGACTCGATGTAGGCCTGAGCTTGGACTTGTTATTGTCTTTCACAGTTGCTTCCGCTGCTGCAGAATCACGCTTCTTTATCTTGATCGCCTTCTCAGCGTTCTGGACGATCGTTGAATTTTTTGCTTTGCAGTCTCTTCTGTCACCAAATGGCTTTTGAAGGGTGAACTTGTAAAGACTTCTGCATGCCATACATTGCTTTTCCTTTTGTCAGGATCACTAGCTGATCAAAGTTGGTCCTCTCCGTTGGACGAACTGCAGACAGGGTTCTGTCATAGTTCTGACGAGATCGAGCATCAGACATAGTAGTGTGAACAAGAAGCGTTTTGACGTGACGATTCTGGAACTGATGAATTATCAACGTCAGTCGACGGCAGCGAAGTCAATTTCAGGCCAGAAGCATCATGGTGGTCGGTTATACGGAAATAGCAAAGTGTGAAAAAAGAAGTGATTTGATCAAAACGTTTTCTCACTGTCGTTAGATCGGTGCCCAATTCCAATAATTTCGGAATAACTAAACGCTGGTTCTTTGACGATCTTCGATGACAGACTAAACAGTTTGTTGGACATGAAAATCAAATTTCCGACAGCTCTTTTCCAGATAATCAATTAAAATGGTTGGTCAACCCGCAGAACACTTTGTCACACCTCCGTCCACGCTCAAGCTCTTTTCACATTGTCCTGAAGAGTTTGGAGTGGAATCCCACTGTTTAGCGACTGTTTTCATTGGACACCCATCAACAAGTGCAGCCTTTACTGCTAACCTGATGTAATCGTTCGACCACTGAGCATATCGTCCACGGTAGGGCTTGGCTAAGTTATCCCACCCGAATAATCCACTTTGCCTGTACAACCAGCGTTTTACAACTAGGCATACGCATGGGATGCTTGCAGAATCAAGTAGGGATTTAACATTGGCCAGATGAAGCAAGACAGAGGGGTAATTTCGGCACTACCCTAGAGCAAATTTCGGCACTGCCGGAATTAGACAAAATTTGAGTGCCGAATTTACCTCCTATGTAGGCATTATTCTGACCGTATAATAGAAAAATAATCGGCTGCTATACACATTAAAAACGCTCAGGGCTGTGCACTACAATGTTTATACATGGAGAAAAAAATAGCATTAACTTATATGATCGAGACCAAATTTTTAGCAACGCTGTGACTGAATTGATATACAGTTAAGAAAATGCATCAAAACAAAAATGACTTACTAAGGGTGCTAAAAATACGACTCTTACAATGTTTTCTAACTTTTCTAAGACTGTAAGGTCCAGACCTATGACGTCACACCATAGAGCTTTATTGCTGCACGATATTTTCTCGGCTACCCGGGGTGCCGAAATTACCCCTATGCCGAAATTACCCCACTTTACCCTAATGTCATTTTATAAATGATTTGTTATCTTTTTGCAATTATTGACATAAGCATTAGTCAAGTCGTGTATTCGAACATATCATTTTTTGTCGCTGTATAGACCTACATGTAACTTTCTGGATTAAATCATTTAGCGCCATTTCGCTAGTTCTGATTATAATTTGATTAACCCTCATCCGAACAAGGGGGGTCTGGCCAGACCCCCTGCCAATATTTGTTGCATAACTTTTAAAATATTATATTTTCTGAAATCGGTTATATGACTTTGTTGCTATATTGTTCAGCAACAATTAGCACATCTAAACTACCAAAAAGACTGAGTGCTCAGGAGGCCCTGAAGATAATACTGGCTGAGTCTGTCAAACGTAAGACTAACAGATGGCCAGATGTCTGCTTCTTCAATGTAGCCTAATGTCGTTGAAATTTCGGCACTCAATGTAATGATCATCTGTAGGCTATATTGAAAAACTCAGAATGGGAGATGAATAAGCGCTAGATCTCTCACAGTAGCCTACCATGGATCACTCACTACCAGAGCAAGCCAGCCACAGTCAGGAGCAATGCGGCGTGCAATCTTGGCCGCCAGATTTCAGATTGTTACTCAACAGAAGCAGGAAGAGAAGGGTACAAAACGACGATGCTGTGTTGGCAAGAAAGACATAAACACAGTACAGATTCCGCACATGCTACAAACCATGCAGTGTGTCTGTTTCACTGTTCGTCTGCTGCACAGTACACATGACATTGTGATCGAAGCAAACAAAAGCAAGACTAACTGGCTCACAATTACAGTGTATTTCATTGGTTTGTGAGAGATATTTTCTAGCAAAGTCATGTAGCATTTGAACATAACTCCCACCAATCAGTACTTATTCTAGTAGACTAATGGTTCCTTTATTTTTTTTATTTTATATATGATTATCATTGAGTCGATCAAACGTTTACGACAGACTGTCACAAAATAATATAACCAAACATTTAGTTTCAAGTTCATCATAAAAATTATTTATGTTGCTTGGAGAGACTGATACATTGTTATTTTCTGTTATTCTTATAACATGTTACAAAACTGGAATAAAAATACGCTGATACCTATGAAAAACCCATATAAAAAAGGGGGGTCTGACCATATCCCCTTTTGTTCAAATTAACCCTCGGGCTACCAAGGGGGGGGTGGTTGCCACCCCCTGCCCCACCCCTACGTTTTTATGCATAATTTCTTTTCCATATGGAATATAATTTTTGCATTTTAGGTAGCTGTAGCAGATTCATTGGC
This sequence comes from Aporrectodea caliginosa, assembly GCA_020284085.1. Classification (NCBI taxonomy): domain Eukaryota; kingdom Metazoa; phylum Annelida; class Clitellata; order Crassiclitellata; family Lumbricidae; genus Aporrectodea; species Aporrectodea caliginosa. The sequence goes on along the minus strand of JACEVL010000005.1, from coordinate 3,010,990 downwards.
GCACATTTTGAGGTAAACATCATGGCGGTAGCCCACGCCATTCAAGAGTTATACCTGATATACCCGAGGCACCAGGGGGGTGGATACCACCCACCCTTCGTTTTTGACTATAGCTTATTGACAAAATAAATAATAATACGCGTAATCTGTGTGAAAATGGCTGAATACAGCATTACAACGTAAACCGATATATATGTATGGAAATATATGTATGGATGTACATTTATACTATATAAACATGTGTAGGGATGATTGTGTGTATCTTTTATACATAGATTAGTTTCAAAACACACACAATCTTATATTTGTTTATCCAAAAAGGACAAAATGTACGCAATAATGTAAAATAATTTAATGGGTTCCGTTGTTACAAGTGATGTAATTTCGAGGTGCATTCACATAATGTACAACTAAATATACCATTCTGTTCAGAAATGAATGCTGAATCCATTGCTATATTACAAGTTATGATATGTGAAACCAAACACGAAATCCAGGGGGGTGGTAACCACCCCCCTTGGTAGCCAGTGTTACAAAAAAACTTGGTAGCCCTAGGGTTTGGTTGCATTTTTCCTTGTTCGGATGAGGGTTAAAACAAATTAACGGGATAGGCCTATACCGTTTCCACATCCAATTACGTCGAAAATATTATATCTATGTTTCCCTTTGATTAAGTCAGTCGTCTTTTCCAAAATTACAGTTTCATCTGGATCGAATTAGCTCACGTCCACTCAATTATAGCAATGCACTTTTTCAGTAAGCAGTTACGGTACGCATACACCAAAATTTCAACCCGTACAGCAGTTGATAAATATAATGTTATAGTAAAACTAGAAGTTGGATGAGCGATGAAATCCGGGTATTAATGCTAAATTATTGAAGTAACATTGGAAGTATATAGGTCTATTTATAGCAGACATGGAAGCTGAATGGGCGATGAAAAAAAAGATTTTTATGCTTAAATTATTGAAGTAAAACTAGAAGATGAATGAGCGATTGAAATATTTTTAGTAGAAGTGGAAGTTGGATGAGAATTGGAAATATGTTATAGTAGAAGTAGAAGTTGGATGAGCGATTCAAACATGCCTACAATAATATATGTTTTAAATATTTATGAACTGCTGTACGGGTTGGGATTTGGGCAAATGCGTACGGTACATGCAAAATCATCTAGGAGCCCTTTCTCAGTACCTCGCCTCGTTTTAGGCTATAGGCTGATCTACGCGCCTAAGGAACCGCGTTCCTTTCGCTCGTTTTTCCACCAATCACAGCGCAGTATCGAAAGCGCCCTTTTCCCCGCGAAAATTTCCACCAATCACGGAAGTTTGTTCTATTTGGCTTCTGCGCCCATTTCGGTCCATGCCAGATTTGTCATTATTTAATTTTATTACATTTAGCCTATAATGGATAATGGATATTTAATATTTCACGATCAAGTAATTAGTAATTAAATCGTTCCGTTCCGTCTCAAAATCTGCGCCCCCTCTTGAGTTGCGCTCCGTGCCATGGCACCGCTGGCACACCCTAGCTACGGCCCTGATTTTTAGTCGCTGCAATGACTTTATTATTAGGCTATATACATGATATAAGCATAGTTACCTACAGATTGAATCAGAAATAACCTGGACCCTTAAAAAATTAAATAATCTTGCACATTGACCTTACATCACAAACTTTTGAAAATCATGTTTCTATCATATCAGTGTAATACGTCAAAATAAGCTCTACTCTTAGCCTGCTCGATTTCTTGTCTACTCTCGCCTGGAGTACGCCAACTCGGTCTTTGCAAGTAACCTCGGATCTAGAAGTCAACAGGCTTTCCCAATTAAGCAACAGGCTCCAAAAATTCTCTGGCTCGCATGGCACTTGCGAGCCAGAGAGGTCCTCACGGCCGTGCAAGAGCACACGGAAAGAGGCCAAACGGTGTCATAATCATCTCTTGGCCACGTTGGCATGGGATGTGACAGTGTCCCACACCTACGTCACGTCTCATCATGCTCACACATCCATTCGTGAAGCTGCTACAGGATTGTTGGTGGTTTCTGTAAATATTACCATGTCTCGCATTATATGCGTGACGTACTCCACTGGCTTCCTGTTTCCCAGCGCATTCCATTTAGGATTTCGGTATGGGTCTGGCGGTGCCACTTAGGGAGCGCCTACTTGCGCGAATTCTGTTTGGCTGCCCGAAGATACCTTCGTTCTGCATCTCGAGGCGAACTTGCTGTTCCCTTTGCGCGCACTTCAAAGATGCAGCGTCGTGCCTTCTCAGTGGTTGGGCCGACCACGTGGAATAATCTTCCTTCCGAGCTGCGTGTTCCTTTAGCTAGTGACTCTGCATGTTGCGATATGCATGGATCGATCCATGGCAGCGTTAAACATCTTATGGCAGCAAAGGACGTTGACTCCGATAGAAATTATTTGAATAGTTCTCACCGTTCGTATGGCACAATATAGTTCATAATGGGAAGACGGTGGTTAGAAACGGAAGAACATAAAATTGGAATTGAATCGCACTCAGTTGTTCATGGATGCTACATATCCAAGAGTCGATACTGACTAACTATGACAAATGAAGATCGAACAAACTTTATTTGCTAAGACATTTCGACCTTAACCAAACTTATCATACATGTATGAAATTATAAGTAAGTAAGTAAATATATTCTAGACAAAATCGTTGCAATAACTTTACGAACATCAAAAACTTCGATTGAGTGAAAACACGTATGCCTAATCGCTACAGTAGATCACGTGACGTAGACAATCAGCACAATGATAAAAACAACAGTTAAAATGCTTAATTAGTCGGCTTAACTAAATTGAACTTAAAATGTTGAAAAAACGCTAATCAAAAGCAGGATCCTTGAATATCTGCTGTCCTACAGAAATAGGCAGTTGCACTGCACTAAAGCTGTTGCTTTGAATACAAAACTGATATGCATGAATTTGTTCGTGTGTATAATATCATCATAGAGAGAGTAGCTCCACACATCCATTTTTCTAATTTGTCTAACCAACTGTTGTTGGTGAACGTAATAACGTCAAATATTTCATGTAATTTCTGGTTGAGACTCGAAGATCGCGGAAATGTTTCGTACACACCTTTTCTGAGCAATTTTCTGCGGATCTATCATGCGACCTCAGCCTCATTAGCCTTCTGTAGAGGCGTTACAAACATTAAACTGGAATTGGATCATAATCAGTTGTTCATGGATACAGTCTATACTGGTTAACTATGACAAATAAAGATCGAACAAACTTTATTTGCAAAGACATTTCTGCCTTAACCATACTGATCATACGTGTATGAAGTTATCGTTGCAATAACCTTGTAATTGCAGTTATCGGACAATAAAACAGCCGGAGAATACGACCATGTAAAACTTCGATTGAGTGAAAACATGAAATAGCTACAGTAGATCATGTGAAGTAAACCACCAGTGCAATAATATCTAGAGTTAAAATGCTTAGTACTTAATTAACGACATAACAATAATAGGCTTAACTAAATTGAACTTAAAATGTTAAAAAAACTAAAACAAAGAATTAGCCTTGAATATGTGCTGTCCTACAGGAATACTCAGTTGCACTGCACTAAAGCTCTTACTTTGAATACAAAATTGATAAGCATGATAATCCGTCGTGCATGTCACCATAGAGTGCTCCACACTTCCATTTTTATTCTTTATTCACCAACAATTTATTTAACCAACTTTTGTTGAACGTCAACAACGGCAAATATTTCAGGTAATTCTTGTTGAGATGCTTGTTTCTTCGTAGATTCGAAGATCGCGAAAATGTATTTTACAAACCTTTTGTAATTTCTCTCCATTTAGGGTTCATTCAAGTATTTCTCAAGATGTGCATAGATAGGCCTATGTATCCTGAAATACTTTAAATAATCGCGTGAGAACAATTTCTGTTAAAACTGGAATTTGTATGGCTGTTCTGAAGTATAGTTTTTAACATAATTTTGCAGACTGTAAACTTTGGAAACTGATTTTACAGACTTTAGCTAGACAAGGAGTGGATTTTTTCATGACCTCTCAAACCCGATGAGCATGAGAACGTTTTCTGACATATCTGGCAAAGGTATGGTTTATCTCCAGTATGTGTTCTCGTGTGAATCTTTAGATCACTTTTAGTATTAGTTTTAAACTCACATAATTGGCAGTGGTGTGGTTTCTCTCCAGTATGAATTCTTGCATGACTCTTGAGATGAGAAGATTGGATAAACCGTTTTTGGCATGTCTGGCACTGGTATGGTTTTTCTCCAGTATGGGTTCGAACATGATCTCGCAGTTGAGAAGATTGGGAATAATTTTGTTTACATACTTGACATTGGTATGGTCTCTCTCCAGTATGGATTCTAAAATGTCTTTGTAAACTCAAAGATTGGAAAATGTTTGTTTACAAACAATACACAGAAATGGTTTCTCTTCAGAGTGGGTTTTTTCATGACTTTTAAGATGTGAATTGGTTGAGAATGTTTTTTGACATACCCGGCAAAGGTATGATTTCTCTCCAGTATGTGTTCTCAGATGACGCTTTAGGTAATCTTTATACTTAGTTTTAACGTCACATAACTGGCACTTGTACGGTTCCACTCCGGTATGAGTTCTGGCATGACGTACTAGATTTGGTGATTGGGAAAAACGCTTTTGACATACTTGGCATTGGTAAGGCATCTCTCCGGTGTGGATTCTTGTATGACGCATTAGACTGGAAAGCTGAGAAAAGCTTTTCTGACATATTTGGCATTGGTAAAACTTCTCCCCAGTATGAATTCTCGCATGATTCTTGAGATGAGAAGACTGAATAAACCGTTTTTGGCATATCTGGCACTGGTATGGTTTTTCTCCAGTATGAGTTTCAAGTGAATCTTTAGAGCACTTTTATTATTAGTTTTAAACTCACATAATTGGCAGTGGTGTGGGTAATTCTCTCCATGAATTCTTGCATGATTCTTGAGATGAGAAGAAAGAATAAACCATTTTTGGCATGTCTGGCACTGGTATGGTTTTTCTCCAGTATGGGTTCGAACATGGTCTCGCAGGTGAGAAGATCGGGAATAACTTTGTTTACATATCTGACATTGGTATGGTCTCTCTCCAGTATGGATTCTAACATGTCTTTGTAAACTTGAAGATCTGGAAAATGTTTTCTTACAAACAATACACAGATATGGTTTCTCTTCAGAGTGGGTCATTTCATGACTTTTCAGACCTGACTTTTCGAGAATGTTTTCTGACATACCCGGCAAAGGTATGATTTCTCTCTAGTATTATTTTGTTCTCATAAGGACGCTTTAGGTGATCCTTATACTTAGTTTTAAGGTCACATAAATGGCACTTGTACGGTTCCAATCCGGTATGGGTTCTGGCATGACGTACTACATTTGATGATTGGGAAAAACGCCTTTGACAAACTTTGTTTCAGATATAATTTTTCCACAAGCTAGCGCTGAAAACAGCCAGCGCTGAAAACACTGATCCTCTTGTAAGTTTCTGTGGACGGGTGTCACGGGTATTATTGTCCAACCTCGCCAGTTGTTTACGTTTTTCAGAATGAATCTCACTAAGCATTGAACAGAAATCATAAACTGTACTTTTACTGTAGGCCTAGACCCCTAGTCTTGCATTTATTTAGGCTATTTATGTCATTAACATAAAAAGCACCATAGTCGAAACATAAAAGACATAATATGAGATAGAGAATTAGATTTCAAGAACAGAGTTCAACAGTTATGAAACAGAATGTAGCCTAAAAATGGATGCCTACTTTGTTATCTGCGAGTGACTTTAAAGTGACGGATAAATCATACTACAGTCGTATGTAGGGATGGAGAAGAGAAGGGAAAGGCAGAGGGAAATGGAGGCCAGGCTTGGTCACCTCCATTTTGTACGGCAGAGTAACGGGTTAGACTCTGGATTAACTAAGTTACTGCGAATGCCATCAAATTTTACCCGATGATACCTCTCAGCGAAAGTTGTCAAATTTACGCATCTATTTCCGACTTCTTGAAACGATGCTCCGACGTCTTACACTTTTTTTATCTATAAAAATGTAGGCCTAATGGAAAGTTGCCGATCTCGCCATATAGTCAGCTAGAAATATCGAGAACCTAAGAAAAATTATGACAAGCAAAAATTATACATCGTTGGAACCGGAAGACTGTGCCGAAGACGACTATGTGAAGGATACATTCATGTCGCCCACGTACAAAGAGTAATAGGGCCAAATGTGAGGGCCACTCCTGAAATACTGAACAGTGGCTAACTCTGGCATTTCTGATGATAGCAGAGAAATTTTTTCTCTTACACCTATGTTTCCTGGCCCTCGAAGGACTTCATGAAAACTGTTTATAACATTGTATCCTTAATTGTTGGGCCAAGGACCCTCGACAACAATTGGGGCCACTCCTGAAATACTGAACAGTGGCTAACTCTGGCATTTCTGATGATAGCAGAGAAATTTTTTCTCTCACACCTATGTTTCCTGGGCCAAGGACTTCATCAAAACTGTTTATAACATTGTATCCTTAATTGTTGCCCTCGACACCAATTGGGGCCATTCCTGTGGCTATCTTACTGAACACACTAGCCTACCTTTACCATAGCCAAAAACAGCCGACATGGTGTCAAAACCACCAAATGAATGAATGACAAGCATACATTTGTAGGCATTGAAGCCTATCCGGAACTTCTATGATAAAGCAGCAATGCATATATACCCGGTATCTGTATTCTCTGCCAACACTGCTACAGGTATGTAATACCCTGCCTAGCACAGTCCAAAGCCACTGACACAATCAAAGTATCAGCATCTCCAGGTGCTTGATGGACTGCAATGCCATTCTCTTGTAAATAATGCATCAACATGACAATGAAAGACTTCTTATTGGCAGTGTTTGCTAGGAATGGTTCTTATGGTCCAACATTCTTGGTGTGAACGTTGACTTGTCTCTCAGGTCCAAGATGTGCAGCCTTCTCAACACGTGGTGCATGCGGATGGTCTTTAATGGAAGGTCCTGAAGCCTAGCCATCACACATTTATTGGCTTATGCATCAGACTATCCTTGAAAAGAGACATTGGGTTTCCTGGGCCATACTGAGATCATACTGAAAACATTCTCACACACTGTTGTCCCTTTCTGCCACCAGGACAAGTCTATGGAAGAGCATGCTGGGGTCTACTGAAACCTTCTCAGAATCGACAGAACATACACTAGTCATCTGAGACATTGTCTTAACCTGGTCTGTCTTCAGAAATGAGACATCGACAAAGCTTTTGTTGTCCCATTTCTTCTGAGCTTCAAATCCAATTTCATCTGCCACATCACAAGTTACCATGCATTTGGCAGAAACAATGACACCCAATGAGAGGCTAACCAGTTTGTTCTTATCTGAAAATCTGAAGGGACTACCGGTATATCTCTACAAATACTGTTTGACAATAGGACTGTCTTTCCTGTCACATCTCATTCGTGACATGACTACCTCAACATGCAAAGGTGAAGCTCTTTCAGCACCTGTCACGTTTGATAATGCTGCACGCACCGTTGCACATTCAGTCAAAGTACTTAAGCCATATTTCTCTAATTGTTTCATGCAATCCATGACCTCTGTTAAGCCCCCTTGGTTTTTAACAGCTCTCATCATAGACTGCTCGATGACCAGGTCAAGAGATAAACCTGCTCACAAGTGATCTGAGCGCCTTATGCTGTGATGGCCATGTAGCAACTGCTCATACAGATGTGGATGTGGGTCTATTAAATCTTCCATCTGCTGTAGATACAGCCTTCCCAACTCTGCATAGTTCATGTGGCCAATTGCAGTAAAGAGACCTAACATACCATGCACAGCATGAAGACGCACAAGGAAATTGCTCTTTCACTCAGCTAACAGAAACAGCTTTACCAGGTCAATACATCCTCTGACAACATCTTTTTCAATTTCTGCATGAGGTCACATTCGACACAGTAGACCACGACATCTTGATACAGCGACTGTCGCGCTCGTTTGGAATCAAGGACAGAGCGCTCAGTTGGCTTGAATCCTACATTAAAGGGTGCACACAATCCGTCCATTTGGCAGGGGAGGAGACGCCACATAGGCTGGTCACCTGTGGTGTTCCACAGGGATCAGTGCTCGGTCCGCTTCTCTTTGTGCTATATACGGCCGATGTCGAGAGAATCATAGAAATTCATGGCCTTCTCCACCACTGCTAAGCGGACGATACACAGCTTTACTTCTTCTGCGAACCATCACAAACCGCTGAGCTGAAACAGAGAGTATTGCTGTGTATCGAGCGCATGTCAGAGTGGATGACATCCAACCGGCTCAAACTCAATCCAGCAAAAACTGAGTTTTTATGGTGCCCAAACCTCAGGCGTCGCCATCTACTTGACGGCAGCACCTTCGCCCTTGGTGATGCAGAAGTTCACCCAGCCGACACCATCCCGCAACCTTGGGAGTCAACTTTGACAGCTGTATGACCATGACGGCCCATGTGAATCAACTCGTTCGAGGTTGCTTCTACCAACTGCGTCGAATTAAAACCATCCGCAGGTTCATTCCAACCTCAACCACCGTCATCTTGGTCAACAGTTTCATTGTCTCCAGGGTTGACTACTGCAACAGCATACTGGCGGGTCTGCCGACTTGTCAGCTAGAGTGGATACAGTCGGTGCTCAACTCTGCTGCACATCTTTTATATGGCCGGACACCATCTGACCATGTCACCGGTCAGGCATCGTGAGAGTCGGTTAGGCATCATGAGGTTTGGTTAGGGTCAGGGTTAGTGTCATCATTAGGAAACATGGAAAAAATGGTACATTCCGCATAGCATGCCAAAATATACCGTATAAGAACGGTTGAGAATCGGTAAACTTGCGCTTTAGGGGTCCCGATTTTGAAGATTTTCTAATGACAACACAAAACCTAACCATGACCCTAACCGACCCTCACGACGCTTAACCTGACCCTAACCGACCCTCGCGACGCCATTAGTGCTAAACTTCTTCCATTGAAGTAGACTGATTATAATACATACTCCCCTCGAATATGGGTGTCATTCTTCGGGACCCCTAAAGCGCAAGTTTACCAAATACTGTATATTAGCCTATATTTGCGGCCCATGAAACTAATAGAATGCCATTCGATTGATCAAATAATCTTTTGCTGAAATGGAAGCTGGATTGATGACAGTTATCAGAGACATTGGTAGACTGCTTACTTACCAACGTCAAGTTCGGCATTGAAGATATTAAAATAATTTAGCAGCGTAAACTACGGGATAACCGGTCTCTAAACCGTCCAAAGTCCTTACGGCGACTTAATTAAACGTTTCTTCAACAGAGTTTAATTCCAACAATTAGAGAAAACCGAAGCCTACATCTACATATTTTCCGTCCAAACCATTGTTGTTAAATCCAATGGTACGGCAGCCATAGCGGCGCTCCATTACCACCGGACATCAACAACACTTACAATAAAGTGTCCAAAAACACGGTAAACGGTCGAACATTTATGTATCCTTCACTTTCTTACAAAGTATATACCTTTATGAACAAATTCTGAAAGTTATATGCTTGTCATAATTTTTCTTAGGTACCAATGGAGATTTTTGTAAGTCTAGCGTACTTTATAGCGCAGCTCTGCACATTGATTTATTTGTCAAATTCGTCCTTAAAAATAGTGTTGCTGGTACTCGATATCGTATGCTAATAGAACCGGAGGATAGAACGAAAGCCAGATAGAGAATTGTCTTACAAAGGAGTAACTGTTGATCTCGATGTTTGGAAAAATGATGACGGCTAAAGGAAGAACTGAACTTCGATGGTTATTACATGTTTACAGGAGACGATTTTCGGTATAGGCCTACCATTGGATTGATTTTTAAGAAAGATATGCAATATTTTGGCGCCGTTACCGTGGCTGCCTGTAGGCCTATACGAGTCTGTTTTCGCTTAGAATAGACCAGTTTTCAATGCGGCACAATTTACTCTGCTGTGCGTTTGCTAGTGCTTCTCAGTAAAGAATATAGGCCTACTTACTTACTTACTTAGTTAGACAAATCTGGTTCCACACATTCATTCATTAAAAAGATTTATACAGCCCACATTTCATGTTAGGCCTACTAATTATTTCGTTTAATTAATCCAGCATCTATTTAAGCAACAAGTATTTTCATCAATAAATTTCTATTTGGACAACAATAATATTTTTCGTAAATGTAACCTCTATTATTTTAAGCACGAATAAAATCATCTCCATGATTGTCCTCGGTCATTTGTCAAGTTCATTGCTCCACTTAGTCCAACTGATGTCCTCATTATGTTGTTATCCATAATCCAGGTCTGCATTTGTTTTTTTTCTTTCCTTTGAATCTTGCATTTGTGCATTGTTTTTTCTCTATCCTCTTCCCATCTCTCCATCTTCCATGTATCCGCATTGTTTGGCATTTCCTATCCTCTCTCCCATCTCTCTCACTTCCATCTCTCCACTTCCATTCTCTCCACTTCCATTCTCTCCACTTCCATTCTCTCCACTTCCCATCTCTCCACTTCTCCATCTCTCCACTTCACATCTCTCCATTTTCCCACCCGTTTCGTGTTTATTTGGACGTCTGCGATGGAATTCGACGAGAGCTGTGTCAACTCGCCCGATCCACGTGACTAATTCACTTGATCAAACGACTGAGGCACTCGATCGACGCATTATTAACCGATTGTTACGTCATATATAATAATGCACAGGCGATATTTTTTACCTAGCGCCTACGGAGTGTGACAGTTTTTTTACGACGTCGTAGAAAGTAAGATTGATAGATGTTTATGTGGAGCCGCTGAGTTTTATTCTGGGTTCTTTCTGTTGCGATTTTTGCTTCTTGGATCTGGTAATAAACTATCTCTCTGTTGGTGTCCTTCATTCGCTGTTTGTGCCTGTGTATCTCCTGGTATGTCTCTTTTCATCCGGCTGTCCACATTTCTCATTCAGTTTCAAATTTCTCAAGCGTCTCGATTATCCATCCACCTTTGCATTTATCTATTGCCTATATAGCTACACTGGTTAGCGATGGGAGAGAGTTAACTAAAAGTTTCAAACTTTTAGTTTGATTTAAATTTTTTTAGTTAAGAATAATGTTTAACTGCAAAAAATAGTTTAATTAAAACCAAAGTTTAACTACTATTGTTTAGTTATTAACTGAAAAGTTTAACTAACAAATCAGCAACTACGCAACTATCTTCCGCAATCATTGTCATAAGTAACTGGTTTTATTACTCAAGTCAAGTGAACTGCATTGCATTGCATGATACATCATCGTTTGCATTAGCAACTGTCTTCATTATTGTCTGCTAGAACTGTAATAATAATAATCTTCGTTTAATGTTTCAAACTGACAAGTAGCCTACGCAGGATGATTACAATTCATAGTATGAATGGATGATCACAGGTTATTACAGGAGTCGCATTCAACTGTTTTGGCAGCCATGCAGGGCGCTCATCACGTCCTACTGCTAATTTTTTCAACGACACCTAGCGAATGAAAAGTCTGAGTCGACCTTATGGAGGGTACCGGGAAGCGATCCCGGGTCCGTTGCATCTACGCGACAGAGTGTTACCATTACCCTAAACCCCTCCCCAATAGTACGACTATTTGATTGTACACTGTGTCCCGATGAAAAGTGGACCCCTAGAAAAAGTGTCATAACTCGGTCAAAACTTTTAACATTTGCCTGAAATTTTAAAAAGAGTAGTCATTTGTAGGGGCATTTTCTGGTGACAAATATTTTGTCATTGAATGCCGTGCGCAATTGACTGCGGATCAATCTTTCGCCCTCAGCGGTACTTGGATTATATTTCTAACAGTTGTTACTGGCTAATGTCGTACTACGATAAATTAAAGAGAATTATACACCGAAAGAATTGGGTTAACTGTGACAGACAAAGATCGAACAACTTTAATTACTAAAACATTTCAAACTTAACAGCAGCGCTACCATCAGAACTGACTATGCGTGAAATTATCGTTGCAATCACTTTCTGATTGCAAATTTACGGAAGAGTAACAGCGTGACAGTACGACTATTTAAAACTTGAATTAAATGAAAACACGAACAAAATTACAGTAGATCCTGTGAAATATAGAAGCAGTGCATAACAAAAACAGTTCGACAGAGTTAATGTGCTTATAACTAGACATAAGAATTATAGTAGCCTACAAACTAAATGGAACTAAAGTGTCCAAAAAAACGCAAAACAAAAACAGAGCCCATGAACATCAGTCATGCAGCAATACTCAGTTGTCTTAAACCTCTTACTTTGAAAAAACTGTTATGTACGAATTCGCTGAGTTGCTCAACACTTCCATTGGTTATTCTTTGTTCACCAACTGTTAGGCTACGGATGAAAGTGAACAACGTCAAATATTTCATGTAATTTCTGGTTGAGACTTGTTTCTTCGTAGACGCGAAGATCGCAAAAATGTGTTTCATACAAACCTGATGGTTTCTCTCCATTTAGGATTCATTCGCGTATTTCAGACGAAGTGCATAAAACATGTTCCCTGGCATATCTGAAATAATCGCGTGTGAATGTTCTCTGGTATAACTGGAATTTGTATGGCTTTTCTCAAGCATGGATTCCAACATAATTTTTAAGACTGAGCTTTGAAAAATGGTTTTACAAACTTGAGTCAGACACGGAGTGGGTTTTTTCATGACACCTTAGATCAGAACCGCATGAGAACGTTTTCAAACATATTTTGCAAAGATATGGTTTCTCTCCTGTATGTGTTCTCGTGTGCTTATTTAGATTACTTTTAGCATTAGTTTTAAACTCACATAATTGGCAGTGGTGTGGTTTCTCTCCAGTATGAATTCTTTCATGACTTTTAAGAATAAAAGAACGAATAAACTGTTTACGACATGTCTGGCATTGGTATGGTTTTTCTCCAGTATGGGTTCGAGCGTGATATTGCAGGTCAGAAGATTTACAATAACTCTTTTTGCATATCTGACATTGGTATGGTCTCTCTCCAGTATGGATTCTAACATGAGTTTTTAGCGTTGAAGATGTGGCAAATGGTTTTTGACAAAGAATACACAGATATCGTTTCTCTTCAGAGTGGGTTTTTTCATGATTTTTCACACCTGAATACGTTGAAAATGTTTTTTGACATACCTGGCAAAGATATGGTTTCTCTCCAGTATGCTTTCTCATATGAATCTTTAGGCAATGTTCGTACTTCGATTTAAACTCACACAACTGACATTTGTACGGTTTCCCTCCAGTATGAATTCTTGCATGAAGTGTTAAGTTTGAACATTTGGAGAAACGTTTTTGACATTCTTGGCATTCGTAAGGCATCTCTCCAGTGTGGATTCTTGCATGAATCCTTAGATATGAAGGCCAATAAAACCATTTTTGACATACTAGACATTGGTAAGATTTCTCTCCGGTATGAATTCTTGCATGAAGTTTAAGAATGAAGATTCTAAAAAACGTTTTTTACATATTTGGCACTGATATGATTTATCTCCGGTATGAATTCTTGCATGAAGTGTCAGATGTGAAGATTGGAAAAAACGCGTTTGACACACTTGGCATTGGTAAGGCCTCTCTCCAGTATGGATTCTGGCGTGACGTGTTAGACTGAAACACCGAGAAAAACGTTTTTGACATATTTGGCATTGATAAGACTTCTCTCTGGTATGAATTCTTGCATGACGTGTTAGATTTGAAAATTGAGAAAAACGCTTTTCACATACCTGACATTGGTAAGGCATCTCTCCAGTATGAATTCTACTATGGCTCTGTAGACTGTAAGAACAAGAAAATATTTGTTTACATAGTTCATTTTGAAACGGTTTCACTCCAGGATGGGTTCTAGTTTGTGTTTCCAGACATACTAGACATAGGTATTCCTTTGTTCTCCTAGTATGGATTCATCATAGTGCTTCTGTAGAAACATACAATTATTGCGACAGAATCAGAATTCCGCCATTCGTGTGTCTTTACTTTGGAATGACATTTCTTGTTTTCCTTCGTATGACTATCCAACACAAATGTTTCCTGACATAGTTGGGAACGTTCTATATTTACTTCTTTCTTTTCGATAGTGTTGCATTTCCGATGGTAACTATGCCTATGAATGCTTCGAAAAACCTAAATCGACATCATTAATGTTTATGAATTGTCAAAATGAATGCAGTGCTTTAGCTATGATTTTCGTCCCACAGTGAGAGTTGATGTAGCATACTATGCTGAAGCTCATACTAAGTTTCTGTGGACTGAAATTATTCCCCAACTTTTCCAGTTGTTTGCCTTTTCAGTACGAACACTCCATTCTAGGCTAAGCATTCAGTACAAATTTTAAAAATTTACATTTACTGCTCTCTTGCATTTATTCATTCAAGTCGCTAACCTTGGAGAACATAGTCGTAATATAAAAGACACTTATTGGGACACAAAATCAGAATTCCGCCAGGTTGATCACCTAAGACATAATGTAAATTTGCAAAGAAAATTGCAACAAATCGTAATTGTAGTCGTAATCCAGTATTTATATAGCGCCACTCAGATCAGAGGCGTTGTCTTCACTGGAGTCTGGTAAAGAGAAAGGCTTTCAGGCGCTTACGGAACTCGTCAAAGGAAATAGAAAGAAGGTCGGCTCTCAGGGACTGAGCCAACCGGTAGGCCTACCAGCCAGTACCCACAGTAGCATATAGCACCTAGACTGCGCCGTAGAAGTGCGCACCCGCGGAACAACCAAGTGACCACGAGCCGAGGACCGAAGGGAGGAACGACTGGGCAGAGAAGATACTGGGGTACAATATGCCCTAAGATAGTGAGGAGCAGAGCCAGCAAGACAGTTTCGCATGAGGGATCAAGCCTTGAATTGGATGCCTAGCGGATGGGAAGCCAGTGAAGAGAGTCACCGATAAAAGGATATGACCGTACTTTGCAATGCCCCTTTGAGGCGGGCAGCAGCGGTTAGGATGTCCTGAAGTTGAGATGTTTTTGTAGAGGAGAGACCAATGATAGACAGAATTTCACAAACACATTCAACAAACAAACACACTGAACATGAATTATTTATCCACTGTCTAAGATAGTCATTGAACAAATATTATGCTTAATTCGTTTCTATGCTACTTTCTCGTCATTAGGCTACTACAAATACAACGCGTTAAAATCGTGCAGCTTGATTCAATGCTTTCCTGTAATGGTGTTTGTACACTAATGATTGCATGAGAAGGTCATTAGTATTATTAATATTCACTGAAATGTCATTATTTGTTGTTTATGACATCATGACATGACGTCATAACGTGACGTCATGTAATGACGTCACTTCATGATGTCATGATGCCACATACAAACAATTGCTTGTAATACTGGTCGTACACTACTGATTGCAATCATTAGTATTCTCAATTTCTTGCTGAAAGCTGCCCTCACTGCAATCATCCAGTTGGTCATGCACGTGAAAACAGCACTATATCCAGTTGGTTGCAGAACAGCACTACCGGCAAACGTCTAGTTGAGAACTTCGTGCTGAATGTTTTTATCATCTGGTCAGCACAATTGACTCCTACTTTCCCAGACCAAAAATCCCACTGGAGGTGTGCATAGTGGACAAGACGACGACCACTTTGTCTTTCTTATACTTGTCGCCGGTCTAATTGAACCAGATAAGGGATGATACAAGTCGCATCCTCTGGGAGTCACAAATTCTTCAGGCAACTCAATTAGAATAGTACGAATATTACCAACCAAAGTCGCTTTCTTTGTCTACAGAACATCTCTAGCCAGGAACAGCAAGGTTAAAAATTATAACTGGTCATTTTGCGACCTTCACATTCAAGAGGTTTTGTGAGCTGGCGGACAACGTTTCCTCCCAGATCTTTGGGTGGAGCGGCATCGGCGCTCTCTTTGCCGCAAAATATGCTGGCATTGTACTTGACTTCAGCATCGCAACACATCCCTAACTTGATGCCGTGTTTTGACGGCTTGTATTGTATAAATCTGCACCGACCTCGATATGGAGCGAGTCTGTCGTCAATTGTGAGAAATGGGCCTGGAATCATTGCAAAAGCGGGAAGCGGGAGGGCAGCACTGATAAGTAAATATAACACGAAATAAGGAAATAATATTGCGGGTTTTGTGCAACTTTAGACTGTTTAATGAGAAAGAAACATCAATTACTGTCATGGGGTCAAAAATGACCCCATGACCTTATGTGTATAAATGTCCTGTAATTTTTTTTCCATCTAAAATTCGTATGCAAACTCAACTGGAATACGTAGTGACAACCTGTACAATAATTCTCGTGAAAAATCAGAGCAGCCATTTCACTTTTTAATATCGATCCATGACTTGAAAATGCACTCTGGGGTCATTTTTGACCCCACGCCCGAGGGAGGGTTAAATAGGGAACGCGTCGTTTCTTTCTAATTTGCGTTATTGTTTGTTCGGATATTCGTAAATAAAAAAAAAAAAAAAATAATAATAATAATATAATAATAATAATATAATAATAATAATATAATAATAATAATATCTTTTATTTAATTAAGCGCCTGACAAACGCACTGCGCTGTACACTTAGGCTACATGTTTTGCATACCTGAAACAAAGGGTGATTTCATGCCGAGAATTTGCCGTGATTTTCGCCAATTTTACAAAATGCTACTGTGAATTTTGTACTTTTTTGCTGTGAATTTCTACTATCCTTGCACATCCTTAGGCCTAAATCTCGTAACCCTAAGACTTCCAGCTCGCAGTGCATGCATTCCCAGACGAGATTTATGAGGAAGGTGTGGAGAAGTAAATTAGAATACGAGTGTAACCTCCGTTGTTGTCTCGATACAATGGCCAATAATTTCGAACGCTAAAACGATTGATTACCGAAATTTTTAATATGCATGGGGAAAGATAAGATAATTATGGAGATGATCCTTAAGTAGCCTGGATGTTGACGAACTAAACGAACGGCCGATATGCAAACGCCACAATATTATCAAATGCGTTCCATTAGTTGCGAGACTTAGGCTACACCGGATAATTATTATAACGGGACATTCTACAGAAAGGAAAAAACAATTGAATATTGTGAAAACCGATGATAATCGACGATAAACATGAATTATTTTATTAAAAAGTACATTTGGAACCTTACCTAGGAGACTAGGCCGCTGATAATAGTGACGTCATCATTTTATGTGCTCATCACGTTAACAAAGAGTTTATATCTCATTATGGGAGGTGTCAAATTAATCAAGATAGTCCGTTCTGTTAGTGTAACATTGTGCATTTTGCACCTACAAGCAAACAAATTACATATTTGGAATCAGCAAAGAATGTAGATAATTTTAGCAAAATATCTCAAAATTTGACCGAGATATTAATTTTTGAAGTTTATAAGCAAAAAAAGGATCGCGAGAAAACCACATGATCCACTAAGTTTGGACTGTCATATCTCGGTCAGAAAATCAGCTAGGGGGCTGAAATTTTTTTTAATTTCATCAATTTGTTGTGCTCTTTCCAAATATGAAAGAATCTGGGTGGTGATACATGTGGTTTTTAATTCATAAATTTACAAATATTGCACTGAAGCCAATTTTCGCTCAAGCTCGAGACCCCATAATTATCAGCAGGCAGGAATGATATATAGTAATACTTATATGGTATATATTGAGGTACATGGATACTCATGAAATACCTAGTCAGTACCCATAGGCGTAGCTACATGAAGGCAGGAGGAGGCAGTTCCCTCCTCTTGGTTTTCCTATATTGTGGAGTTTCAATTGAAATGACCAGGAATTTGTTAATGATCTGTGAATTTGCCTCCTCTTGAATTTGAGTTTAAAAAGACAAATCTACTCCCCCTCGAAAAGTCTTGGAAAAGTCTTGTTTACTACCCCTCGAAAATTTTTTTTGGAAAACTGTCGTTACTACCCCGCCCTCAAAATTGTTGGAAAATTCTTGTTGTCACCCCCCCCCGGTCGTGAACTTTTCCCCTCACAGCAAGGGGAGTAGATTAAACACTGATTATCGGAATTTAAAAATGTCTAAGAAAAGGTCATTGAGAAAAATATGCACTGGTGTCTGAAGTTTGTGAAGTTTGCCTCCTCTTAAATTTAGGTCTGGCTACGCCACTGTCAGTACCTGATTAGTTTCGTTATGTCTGTGCTTTCCAAGGACATTGTCCTTGCCATGATTGTAAAAGTGGGGTTTATGGCTTGCCCAAAAAGTGAAAGTGTGTAGTTGATGAAGCTCATGAAAATTTGCACATACATGTATGTTGTGGACACCTATAACTGTCATTGGTGAAAAAATCAGGAGGGCGTTCTGCTCCTTTCCTCGAAAATCATCTTTTGAAGTTGAATCGACCCCGCATCCTGCTTGATGTTCTGCTCTTCAGGCAAGAGTCTTACCATTGCTCCATCAAAACCGACATGAGTTTTTGTGACTACATTCACAGCTGATTTGCTGGTATGTATGTCTTTACAATCATCTATGTGCCTTCTAATATCATAATGAACATTTTAAGCCATGCAGAGGCTACTACTGATCAACAGGAAATGTATGATTTGTAAATACAAGGAGCTTGTTTTATGTAATTCATAGGTTGTATCAATGCTGTAGAGTTTGGGCTAGTTGGTGTGGGGCTGTGCTTTGTTTAAGATCCTGCAGAAAAAGACATGAAAATGAAGCCATCTTGTAAATCCTCATAGTTGGTACACACCTGAAGGAAGAGAGAAAAGAAGAAGTACCCTGAGTACTGTGCAGGCATGTAGTATGCATGTATTATGCTAATGAAGAAATACTCTCAGCCTGACAGAGTTTGTCAATGATTTTATTGTTTTGACTTCACACACACAATACATAGTAGTTCACATAACTGTAGTACATAAACTGGTTGCTAATCTATTACAAAATGGGCACTGGAAGGGAGAAAAGTTCCTATAAGCCTATTGAGTCCATTTTTCATAATAATCAAACGAATAATAACAGAATACTAGACCATAAAGCAAGACAAGTGAAAGAAATTATGACATATATCAAATAATTTCTTAATCCAATTTCTACATGCACCATTCATATCGTATGCATCATAACAAAACAAAAGCCAATCCAGTTAGTAGCAAGATACTGTAGCAGGAAATGTTTGTAGCTTGTTTTAAATGTAGTTGGCCATAGTAATTTAGATCAGGATCACTGTCTTTCTGCAAATGCCAAGGTCACATCACTGTACAGTGTGAGAGGGCTGGTTGACGGAGTATACTGAATACTTTTTTGGAGACAAGCATTTAAATGCCTGAGGGGTCAAATCGTCTTCGTTGCTATCCATAATTGATGAAACTGAGCAGTCCTGCCTGTATACTCTGTCATTTTAAACTGCCTTAATGATTATTCATTAGAGTTTCATCCTTGGAACCCATATTCCAAATAAGCACACTATTTAAATGAAACAACATTATAGAAGAGCTACTTGGTCCGAGGTTAACTGATGCTAAGAAAATCATTTTGGAAAAACATAGACTTCACTTGACTAGACAACCACAAAATCCAGTGATCATAACATACAAAGAAAACAACATTAATTTGCACAAATACAATGCCCATTGCCTATTAACAAGTACATCTGGGACAACATGTTACAGCTCCAAAGATGGTCATGGTCAGGCATTTTTAGGTCAACATTATGCATGATAGTTTTTATAGTACTGTATTTAGACATATTGGTACAAATGCCTTTTAACACTGGCAACATGTCAGGCGTTTGTAGGTCATGTCCCATCTCCAAGGGATGGTCAGGCTTTTGTAGGTCAACAATGGGCAAGATTAACACTAATTAGAATGTAAGTGGAACAGAAAGATCGGAATACGGCTAAGGAAGCTCCACAGTGGTTGGCATCAACAATGAAAATGGATCCATCCACATGAGTTTTTTCTGAGTTCTTGAGAATAGCGTAGACTTTGCCATGCCAGGATGACCTTTGAGTCCTTACGGAGACGTTCCATCATTTGGATGCTTATAGTTGTTAGGTCCTCAAAGATACTATGCCCGAACCCTTCAGGCAATGACAACTGCATAGCACTTCGATATGTTTCTGCCCTTGAACAAAACTGACAAGAAGTATCGGCAGAGGTGGTGTTGTCATGTAATACAACACTGAAAAATTAAATCAGGTGAATTAACTGACAAGTACCAAAAACAAAAGAACTAAATGCAATCTCCTCAAAACCAGGTAATCCCGTAGTTTAGGTTTACGTTGGTAAATTATTTTAATGTCTTCAATGTCGTACTTGACGTTGGTAAGTAAGCAATCTACTGATATCCATAATAACTACCATCAATCCAGCTTCCATTTCATTGAATTTTTTTTCATCAATCCAACTTCCATTTAGGGAAACAATTTTTTTCATCAATCCAGCGGCAAGGGGGCTGACGGATATAGTGCGTAAGTTTACTGGCGTTGTGAATGTCGGTTAGAGTCACGTTTGGCGTCATGAGGGTCGGTTAGGGTCAAGGTTAGTGTTGTCATTAGAAAACCTGGTACCGTCCGGTGTCCGTGCAGCATGCCCAAAGGTACTGTGTACCTTCAGCCCACGATACTATAAGTTTGCCAATCCAGCTTCCATATAAATTGACCATATGAAATAATTTACCAACCTAAACTACGGGATTACCCAAAACCAAACGTTGAATGTGTCAAGAGTGGCAACATTTCAGGAGCTTCATATTCGTCCGAAACATGATTGGACAGTTCTTGGACATGCAAGCGGTCGCTTTGGGATCCGTTTTGGTGCATCCTAGTTTCTTTTGCAGGTACTTTCGATACTATCCCCTTCATCCCGTGAATTCATATTAATGCCATCTGGAAATGATCCTAGCTCCTGAAATCTGCTTACAATGTCATAAAAAGAGTTTTGTAGCCTAAACCAGCATCATTTCTCTTTGACAAACCTGGGCAACGCGCATTTCCGTGTCACTTCTGACAGAAAATGCAGCGGGTCCAATCAGGCCGTGGTCCAATCCACGGAATTAGCGCTTGGCTCTCGATCCACTGACTATAATAGGTTAGATCCAGTAATAATTTCCTACCAACTTACCAAAACCACTTAAATGTCCTTCAAATAATCAATTACACTAAACTAGCGATTTTATATTCAACTAATTTGAAAAAAGCGAGTATTTAAATTAGCCCAAACATAGCCCAAATTAACATGATAAACTTCGCCGAAATAAGATTAAATTTCTAGTTTCTCGACAATTGAGAATGTGCACATAGCAAGTTCGACAGAACATAAGAAACTTATAAAAAAATTTTGCTTGTAGGTGGTCTTTGCACAATGCAAGGATTCGGTGATTTTAACAGAACGCACTAAGACGCAGTTTAAGTTGGAAATCAAATCTTTACTTTGCACTAAACTAGCGATTTTATATTCAACTAATTGCGAGTATTTAACACATAGGCTACACGACTTTTCCGACACATGTTGCAATTTTTTTAAATATGGGATATTAAGATGAGAATGCAGAAACAGAACAAGTGTCGAACTTATTCAACTTATTGTTAAGTCTTGTTTTTTTCATCTTGAAGATAAACATTGGCAGGATAGCCAGTTGCCTAAGAGTGCTGTCGCAAACTCGGGGTCGTCTTCAGAATACAAAGATGCCTCAGCGTAGGTGATCTCGGAAGCGTTCTCAACTAAACCCGGGAAAGAGGAATGTTCGGATGGGTTCGACTCCAAACCATCGGAGTCTTCATTGAGTGACTTTGTCTAGCAGAGTTGTTTGGATACCTAATGATTGTCTTGCACGCTCACCACCGCAGAACCTCAAATCGCTCACCGATGTTGCCTCGATGTCCTCTCCTCTGGTCGTCTGTGCGTTTGTCCTTCCGTCCGTTCTTTCGTCTGTTCGTGTCTTTGTCCGCTCGACCTTCTGTCCGTTATTCTTCCCGTCCAACTGTTTCTGCCCGTCCTTAAGTTCCTTCTTCCTTCCTTGCGACTTTCTTCATGCCCGTCCAACTGCCCGTCCTTATGTCTATGTCGTTATGTGCGTTCGTCCCCGTCCTTCTGTCTGCCCGTCCTTCTGTCCGTTCGTTCTTCCGACTGTCCTTACCCCGTCCTTCTGTCCGCAGACGCCCGTCCTCTCGTCCAACTGTCCGTCCTTCTGCCCGTCGTTAAGTCCATCGTTATGTCCTCTACCTTCTGTAGGCTCATCCTTCCGACTGTCCTTCCGCACTTCCGTCGTCCTGTTTTTGGCGTTTCCCCAACCTATAGCTGTAGCGGCGTAGGAGTGTCCGTGGTCGTTCGAATGGACTCGATTGATTTCAATTTGGCATTTTCCCTCTATCCACTTCCCCTGTATCCACTTCCCAGCTCTCCACTTCCCATCTCTCCACTCCTCCGCCCGTTACGTGTTTGTTTGGACGACGTTTGCGATGGAATTCGACGAGAGCTCTGTCAACTCGCCCCAACCACGTGACTAATTCACGTGATCAAACGACTGAGGCACTCGACCGACGCATTATTAACCGATTGTTTCGTGATATAATAATGCAAAGGCGATATTTTACCTTGCGCCTCCGGAGTGTGGCGATTTTTTGTGACGTCATAGAAAGTAAGATAAATAGATGTTAATGTGGCGCTGAGTTTAACTGTGGTTTTTTTGTCGCGCATTTTTTTATTTTGGATCTGGCAGTAAATTGTCTCTCTTTCGGTGTCTTTCATTCGCTGTTTGCGTATGTATGTCTCCTCGTATGTGTGGTGTTTCAATAAACAGTTTCAATCAATCAATCAATCAATCAATCAAAATGAAGCGAAACAAAACTTAAAACCAAGTATGATAAATTCATACAAAAGCAGTTGATCTATTGGGCCCATTCGGATGACAAATATTTCGAAATTTCACTATGTTGTCGGCAATTTACTGCGGATCTATCTTCCGCCCTCAGCTGTACATGGGATGCTACATTTCTATGAGTCATTACGGGTAACTATGACAAATAAAGATCGAACAAACTATATTTGCTGAAACATTTCAACCTTAACAGCATTGCTATCATCAGCACTAAATATGTGTGAAATTATCGTTGCAATTACTTTGTGACTGCATTTACGGAACGGTAAAAGCGTGAGAGTAAGACTACTTAAAACTTGAATTGAGTAAAAACACGAACAAACTTACAGTTGATCATGTGAAGTATACAAGCAGTGCAATAACAAAAACAGTTCGATAGAGTTCAAATGCTTATAACTAGACCTAAGATTTATAGGCCTACCTAAATGGAACCAAAAGTGTAACAGAAAACGCAAAATGAAAGCAGGGCCCTTGAATATGTCCAGTCCCACAGGAATACTCAGATGTAGGCTACTGTACTAAAGCTCATACTTTGAATTCAAAACTGATATGCATGAATTCGTTCGTTCGTATCTTAGATTGAGTAACTCCACAGTCCACACTTCCATTCTTATTCTTTGTTCACCAACCTCAACAACGTCAAATATTTCAGGTAATTTCTGGTTGAGACCTTTGTTTCTTCGTAGATTCGAAGATTGCGAAAATGTCTTTTTTCTCCATTAAGGGTTTGTTCATGTATTTCTAACAAGTGTATAAACATGTTTCCTAACGTACCTGAAATAATTGCGTGAGAATTTTCTCTGGTAAAACTGGAATTTGTATGTCTTTTCTCAAGCATGGATTACAACATAATTTTGCAGACTGTGAACTTTGGAAATTACAGACTTCAGCCAGACACGGGATGGGTTTTTTCATGACTTCTCAGACCTGAAGCGCGTGAGAACGTTTTCTGACATATCTGGCAAAGGTATGGTTTCTCTCCAGTATGTGTTCTCGTGTGCCTGTTTAGATGACCTTTATCATTAGTTTTAAACTCACATAATTGGCAGTGGTATGGTTTCTCTCCAGTATGAATTCTTGCATGACTTTTAAGATAACAAGATCGGATAAACCGTTTTTGACATGTCTGGCATTGGTATGGTTTGTCGCCCGTATGGATTCGAACATGATCTCGTAGGTGAGAAGATTGGGAATAACTCTTCTTACATATCTGACATTGGTATGGTCTCTCTCCAGTATGGATTCTAACATGAATGTGAAGCACTGAAGCTGCGGAAAATGTTTTGTTACAAAGAATACACAGAAATGGTTTCTCTTCAGAGTGGGTTTTTTCATGATTTTTCAGACCTGAACTGCTTGGGAATGTTTTCTGACATACCCGGCAAAGGTATGGCTTATCTCCGGAATGCCTTCTCATATGAATCTTTAGATCACTTCCGGTCTTTGTTTTAAACTCACATAACTGGCATTTGTACGGTTTCACTCCGGTATGAATTCTTGCATGACGTGTTAGATTTGAAGATTGGGAAAAGCGTTTTCGACATTTTTGGCATTTGTAAGGCATCTCTCCAGTATGGATTCTTGCATGATATGTTAGACCGGAACACCAAGAAAATAGTTTTTGACATATTTGGCATTGGTAAGATTTCTCTCCAGTATGAATTCTTGCATGAAGTGCTAGAGTTGAAGAATCGGAAAAACGGTTCTGACATATTTGGCATTGGTAGGGCATCTCTCCAGTATGGATTCTTGCATGACGTGCTAGATTTGAAGAATCGGAAAAACGTAGACATATTTCGCATTGGTAGGGCATCTCTCCAGTATGGATTCTTGCATGACGTTTTAGACTGGAACACTGAGGAAAAAGTTTTTGACATATTTGGCATTGGTAAGATTTCTCTCCAGCATGGATTCTAATAAGGTTCTGCAGCTGGGAACTTTCTATCTTTTCTTTTGATACATTTACGATGGAATATCCTAATGAATGTTTTAAAGAAATGCTTTTCGACATCATGATTATGAAGTAACAGAGTTTGTGCATCAGATATGATTTTTACACAAAGCTAGAGTGGAAACTTTGTAAATTTCTGTGGGCTGATATTATTGTCCAAGCCCGCCATTTGTTTGTCTTTTTCATTTTGAAGTTCTCTAAGTATTCAGTAGAAACCTAAAATACTACAATTACTTTTATCTTGCATTTATTTATTCATATTATTAACCTAAAAAATAAAAAAAAAACATCATAGTCGTATTATAAAAACATACAATTATTGGGACAGAATCAGAATTCCGCCAGTACGATCGCCTCAAACGCAATGTCAATTTGCAAAGACAATTACAATAAGTATTATTATATAGAACAGAAATACTCGTCAACTGATGGCATGCGGAATGTGCTCCATATATGAACAGTGCAATCAAGAACTGAATTATTATTTGTGATGTTCTCCATGACGTTACAAGTGATGCGTGAATGTTGCTTGTTTCCAGCTGGTCGGGATACGGTCCAGATGGTTCACGTCCTCAACATCTAGGCTACTCGACCTGATAGGATACGCCCTCAACACATACTCCATCTGGCAAATAGGAATTACGTAGATTCTGTTCAACTGAACTAAGTAAGGTCAAACGTTTTGATACATTTTTAAAATTTAGTCGAATTATGGATATCTCTCAAGGCAGCAGTTTACCTCTTTTATAAGTATTGTTTGGAGGAATTCTGTTTAGCTCAGGAGAGAAATCTGAGTTAATTGCTTTTGTTTTGTATTGTTTTATATTGTATTGTATCTACCTATTTACATAGCGTCTGTTGCAGTGAACACCAATCAGAGGTGCTATTAGCTACTACAGGCATCGCTTGATGTACGAAAAGCCTTTGCTCATAAACATCTCTCCAACTCCTTTGCTGATTGGCATTAGTACAGGACTAGTTTGGGAGGCTGATGGACATGCCACCAGACGCTTCCTGGCAGATCTACTTTTATGGACTTGAAGAATGCGTTCGATAGCCTCAGTGGAGCAATCATCCATGCAGCTACTTCTAAGTAGGCCTATATTCAAATGTTACAGTACTATTTGCGGTCGCTGGTTGTAAGACTTTAGGCTACATTGATAATAATAATAACAGGACATTCTACAGAAAAGGAAAAGCGATTGGATATTGTGAAAACTGATTGATAATCGACGATTAACATGATTTAATTGTTAAAAATAATGTACATTCTGAAACCTTACCTAACAGACTAGGTCGCTGATAAAAGTGACGTCATCATTTTTGTGCTCATTACGTTAACAAGGAGTTTATATCGTTTTACAGAAGGTGTCAAATTCACTCTTGTTGCAGTAACTGTTTACGACTGGAAATCAAACTTTATGTACCATTAAAGTGGCGATTTTATATTCAAATAATTTTGCTAGTTTTTAACATACAACATGACTTCGAAAGATTTTCAGATATTTGTTGCATTTTTAAAAATATGGGATATTAAGATGAGAATGCAGGAATAGAACCAAGTGTCGAATTTATTAAACTGAATGTTCGGTCATATTTTTAACCACGGTGATATACTAGGGTGACCATTTACTGGCCATCAAAAACCGGGACACTTTTAGGAAAACTAACAATGTAATTACTTAAGTATAGGACTAGCGCTATTATAGGCCTACTCCCTATAGTCAACAGCTACCATAGTTACTTTTAGTATCATAGGCCTACTATAGGCCTATACTACACAAACACCTTGAGGTTCGAAGTCAGAGGCGAAAATCTGTACATAACTTTGGGGGACAGAATTTGTGTGGACCGGATTTTTGCATTTCGGGGGATAGAAGGGCCTCTGCCCACCCCCCCCCCATAAAAATTTACGCAAATAATTATTTTCATAAATCTAATTTCCATTTTTATGCAAAAAAGTGGTAATTTATCATTAAATTTTTATCCTATTATGTGCGCATTAGAGCATATTGTTGAATCGTTTTACTTACATGGCATTTTAAAAGGAGGTTAATGCCAATGTCCATAATAAAATAATGTCATCAATCCAACTTCTACTTACTCAAGTATTATTCTAATCAATGCAACGTCTAGCTTCACAAGAAACCATTTTCATCAATCAAAAAAGGTTAAAAAGGGGCAACAATTTCAAAAAGGGGTTGGGCCAAAACTTTTAACTTGAAATAAGTTTTTTCTTTAAATCTAAAATTTGCAGATAAATTCTTCAAACAATGTCATTTCCCTTTTAGCCAAATTTTAAAAATTGCTATCCAAAATCCAAAAATACATTTTGTAAATTTCCCCATCTTGGGTTGTTTTTGGGTGTTTGGGGTTTGGGGGGGGTTGAAATGAAAACATTGTAAATTTGGTTTTAAAAAATTCGCCCTCAACCCCTTAAATTATTTTTCCCCTCAAAACCCCAAAGGAAGAAATTTTTTAAAAACCCCAAAGGAAAGGTTGTTTTTTTGGTTTTTTCAGTAAAATGTTTCAAGATTAATTCTATTTAAACAAAATTAGGGTATTTTTCCAAAAAAACTTTACAAAAATTATCAATCCCATACAAAAGCAAACATTTTAAATAAAAACCATTTTCCTACTTGCAACCAATTGTAGCCAGAAAAGCCTTTGGGAAATTAAATTTTGGAAAAAAACAAAGTTTCCAAAAAAGTGAATTTGCAGAGGAAGATATTTTGGAAAAAAATTTGGGATATAATTATTTGCCAATTAAAAAGGGTTTTTTAAAAGGTTTGGTTCGGTTTAGTTTGAAAATATTTAAATTTTTTTAAGGGGAACCAGAAGGGAAAACATTAAACTTAAAATTGATTGGTTCGGGTTAACCGGGTTTTTTGGGACTTTAAATTATAAATGGAAAAAATTGATTAAAGGCTTAATTTTTTTGTTCCTTTCGTTAACAAGATTTATTGTAAAATGGCAAAATTATTTGTAGGGTGACCATTTACTGGCCATCAAAAACCGGGACACTTTTAGGAAAACTAACAATGTAATTACTTAAGTTAGGACTAGCGCTATTATAGGCCTACTCCCTATAGTCAACAGCTCCCATAGTTACTTTTAGTATCATAGGCCTACTATAGGCCTATACTACACAAACACCTTGAGGTTCAAGTCAGAGGCGAAAATCTGTACATAACTTTGGGGGACAGAATTTGTGTGGACCGGATTTTTGCATTTCGGGGGATAGAAGGGCCTCTGCCCACCCCCCCCCCATAAAAATTTACGCAAATAATTATTTTCATAAATCTAATTTCCATTTTTATGCAAAAAAGTGGTAATTTATCATTAAATTTTTATCCTATTATGTGCGCATTAGAGCATATTGTTGAATCGTTTTACTTACATGGCATTTTAAAAGGAGGTTAATGCCAATGTCCATAATAAAATAATGTCATCAATCCAACTTCTACTTACTCAAGTATTATTCTAATCAATGCAACGTCTAGCTTCACAAGAAACCATTTTCATCAATCCAACTTCTACTCTGAAACCATCATATTAATTTAGAAACATAAACTACGGGATTTAAAAATGGTAGGCCTATTAATTTAGCAACGTAAACTATGGCTTAACCTTTGACTTGATTTTCATACTGAAGTAAATTTTGTCATCTTTGCGTGTTTGAAGTTTCTGTGTAGCCTATAAGTAGTTTGAGCTTCTCTGTTGTTGTGACAACCGTTGCATTATCGCCTTCAATGTATAAAACTGCAACATTGAACAGTGTCAGCTGGTTGTGTCAGAAACCGGGACAATTTTGCTCTTTAGCACAAGTCGTCGGGACACCGGGACACACCACATAAAACCGGGACGTATGGTCACCCTATGATATACTGAAGATAAACATTGGTATTCTAGCCAGTTGCCTAAGAGCAGGCTTACTATCGCAACCCCGGGTTCGTATTCAGAATTCAAGGATGCCTCAGAGCAGAGATGGGTAACTAATCGATTAGATGCTAATCGATTAGCTAATCGATT
The DNA here is from genome assembly GCA_020284085.1 of Aporrectodea caliginosa. Classification (NCBI taxonomy): domain Eukaryota; kingdom Metazoa; phylum Annelida; class Clitellata; order Crassiclitellata; family Lumbricidae; genus Aporrectodea; species Aporrectodea caliginosa. Next base: position 2,982,120 of record JACEVL010000005.1, on the reverse strand, counting down.
AGACAAACAGCTAATTCTAATTCTAATCGATTGCTGTCATCTGATGCTAATTCTAATTCTAATCGATTAGCAATTTTCAGCTAATTCTAATCGAAAATCGATTAGCTGTTCGATTAGATATGTACTGGCTCTGGACCCTCTGGTTTTCTCCGACCATAATAGATTGTAATCAGCGGCAAAGTTTTAGGTCAGTGTGACGATGTCACTGAATCTGTAGGCTAATATCTTGTCAAATAATTATGTATAATGTTGTTTAGTTATTAGGTGTTGAGCTGTATGTCTGTCTATTCCTGTATATCTGTCTGTTCCACTCTGTAGCCTATGAAGCATTTATATCTTATTAAAATATGTATAATGTTGTGAAGTTATATTGTAAGCTTTATTAACCGATTATTACGTCGTATAATAATGCACAGGCGATATATATTTTTACCTAGCGCCTCCGGAGTGTGGCAGTTTTTTACGACGTCCTATAAAGTAAGATTGATAGATGTTTATGTGGAGACTCTGAGCTTAATTCTGGGTTCTTTCTGTTTTGCTTATTGGATCTGGCAATAAGCTATCTCTCTGTTGGTGTTCTTCATTCGCTGTTTGTGTCTGTGTGTTTCCTGTCTTTTTTCATCTGCCTGTCCACATTTCTCATTCAGTTTCAAATTTCTCTCAAACGCCTCAACATGTCTGGATTATCTATTCACTTTTGCGTTTATCTATTGCCGGTTTAGCTACAATGGTCAGCGATGGGAAAGACATGCAAGGGGCCCATCACGTCCTACTGCTCATTTTTTCAACGCCACCTAGCGAATGAAAAATCTGAGTCGACCTTAAGACGTCGTAAAAAAACTGCCCCACTCCAGAGGCACTAGGTAATAAAAAATTTCGCCTGTGTTTTATTATAATTATGACGTGACAATCGGTCAATAAGGAGTTGGTCAAGTGCCTCGGTCTTTTGATCACGTGAATTAGTCACGTGGGTCGAGACGAGTTGACAGAGCTCTCTTCGATTTCCTTGCAGACGTCGTCCAAACAAACACGTAAAGGGTGGAGAAGTTGAGAGATTGGAAGTGGAGAGAATGGAAGCGAATAGAGAGAAGATGCCAAACGGAAGTCACTTGCGTCCTTTCGAACGACCGATACTCCTACGGTGGTACAGCTATACGTTGGGGGGGAACCGTTCGGTTGCAGTCGTCCAATATAGACAGTCGCCAAACAGGAGGACGGAAGAGCGGAAGCCTGAAGGACAATCGGAAGGACAAACAGACACAAGGACGGAGAGAAAGAAGGACGGATATAAGACGGACAGAAGGACGAACTGGCAGAAAGACGGACAGACAGAAGGTAGGTTCTGGTCTCAATATCCCATATCCTATCAAAAATTGCAACAAATGTGCTCATTGTTGCTCAACAATAATTATAGCAACAAAGTCATATAACCGATTTGAGAAAATATAATATTTAAAAAAGTTATGCAGCAAAAATTGGCAGGGGGTCTGTTCGGATAAGGGTTAATAATGACACTTATAGGTTTCTCTTGTTTGTTCCAGGTCGAAAATATCACGGAAGTTGCATTGTTCGCAAAATTATATTAGGCATTTTTCGAAATTCGATATTCGAGAAGACTCTGAAATCATTAATTTTTACTAAACAGAAATTAATTACGTTATATCATCTTAAAATCCAGTGTTTAAAACTAAGAGAATAAATGAAGCATTCAAAAATACCTCACTTCGTTTGCGAGTGAGTGTCCGGTTGGGTTGGTTAGTGAGTGAGTGAGTGAGTGAGAGTGAGTGAGTGAGTGAGTGAGTGAGTGATTGAGTGAGCGAGTAGATCAGTCAGTCAGTCACCTTTTCATTTAGACAGTGAGTCAGTTTGTAATTGAATGTGTTAGTGACTTATCCAATCAGTCAACCAATCAGTTATTCAGCAAGTCAATTGGTCAGTAAGTCTGTCTGGATGTATTTCCCACCCACTTTCAATATGACCAGATTCAGGTCTTAACACAAGATTTATAAAAGTAAAATTAAGTATAAATCCAAGTAGGCCCTATCATCGTTACAGCTATAGTAAACACGTTTATTTGCGATGATATAGGGCCTACAATTACCACCAACATTTTCGATTTCTTAATTAGGCTACCAAGACTGAGTAGGCGTTCTCCAGGCGAGAGTAGACAAGAAGAGATCAAGCAGGCTAAGAGTTGAGCTTGTGTGACTAATAGCACTGAAAAGATAGAAACATGATTTGCTAAAGTTTGCGATGTAGGGTCAAAGTGTAAGTATTTGATTAGTAGTTAAGGGTCACAATTATTTGTGGTTCAATCTTAGATAACTTACTTTTATATCATGATTCCAATAATATAGCCTACTCATTTCGTACAATAATATACTCATTTCAGCGACTAAAAATGATATGTTCGAATACACGACTTAACTAGTATCAATGATTGCTAAAAGACAATAAATAATTTATAAAATGACATTACATTTAATGTACATGTAAAACAGCCTATAATATTAATTTGGCATTGATGTGTCACGTGTGTTAAATGTTTTTGAATATAAAGTCGCTAGTTTCTAAGTGCAATGTAAAATTCTGATTTCCAACTGTTAAACCGCAGCAAGAGTGAATTTGACCTCTTATAGTACGATATAAACTCCTTGCTTACTTAATGAGCACAAAGAATGCTGACGTCACTTATCAGTGACTTCGTCTACGAGGTAACGTTGCAAATCTACTTTTTAAAATTAATTCATGTTAGTCGTCGATTATCAATCAGTATTTGCAATTTGCAATTGATTTTCCTTTCGGTAGAATGTTCCCTTATAGTTACTATTATCAGGGTAAAGTATCACAACTAGCCGACCCCAATTAGCACATTTTTAGGCGTTTGAATATCCGTCGATCGTTTAGTTCGTCGATATGTAGGCTGCTTAAGACTAATCTCCCTAAATATCTTCTCCATATCAAAACTTTCAACGCATTTTACAACCGTAATAGGCTATATCGCTATCAAGGGCGTTAGCATCTAAACCTCTGCGCGTATGTTTCCGTTCTCAGTCGGTATCTGGCAATTTGGATAGACATTTTATGAAAGGGTCCATACTTGTTTACTGAAAAGGGACAACTGCTGCCAATTCATACGGAACGGTCTTCATTCTTGTGTCCTTTTCAAGTCGTGCTACAGGGGTGCGTTATGCTTTATTTTTATTATTAAATATGATTAGATATTGTTGTTATTTATTAGGCTTGCTATTGTTATTCAGTTAGTATTATTATTCAGTGGCATGGCATGTGGAATGTGCTCTGGTTATCAACAGTGCTATCAAGAACTGAATTATTATCTGTTTTCGCATAAGAAATTCACTCACTTTCTCATTCACCCAGATATGCTTGACCTAAATTTGCACTTTTATGTCTGTTATATATCGGTTGCTTGACTGCTGGGATAATTCTTCTACAATTGTCTATTGAAGCAAACTCTTTTATTTTATTACGTTTCCATATGCTAATTGATCATCAACTTCTAGACATATCGTGTGTTCACAAAGTTCTATTAGGTTTTGACGGTTTGTGAAACGAAGAAAAAGTAGTAAGATGAACGAAATCCTATCTGGTTCTTTTGTAGAATCAGCTAACTGTGATTTTCACATGTCAAAGTGCATTCGCATTCGTTTGAATACAGTGGCCAAGGACCATTTCAGATAGTGCATGACTGTTACTTCATGTTTAATGTTTTTATTGTAAATGTCTTTTGCAAATTGATATTGCGTCTTAGGCGATCATAGTGGCGGAATTCTGATTCTGTCTATTCACAATTATATGTCATTTATATGACTTATATTACGACTATGATGCTTTTATTCAGGTTCATAATATGAATAAATAAATGCAAGATAAAAGTAAATGTACTATTTTTGGTTTCTACTGCATGCTTTGAGAACTTCAAACTGAAATAGGCAAACAAATGGCGGGCTTGAACAAAAATATCACTCCACAGAAGCTTCAAGAGTTTTAGTGTTTTCAACTCTACTTTAATTTGCTTAAAAATCATATCTGAAGCACAAACTCTGTTATTTCATAATCATGATGTCGATAAGCATTTCTTTCAAGCATTGATTAGGATATTCTATCACAAATGCAACACAAGAAAGGATAGAAAGTTCCCAGCTGCAGAACCGTATTAGAATCCATCCTGGAGAGAAATCTTACCAATGCCAAATATGTCAGAAACGTTTTTCTAAGTCTTCCCATCTAACAATACATGCAAGAATCCATACTGGAGAAATGCTTACCAATGTCAAATATGTCAGAAACGCTTTTCCCAGTCTTCAAGTCTAACAATTCATGCAAGAATTCATACTGAAGAAAACATCGTACCAATGCCAAATATGTCAAAAATGTTTTTCTAGGTGTTCCAGTATAAAACGTCAAGGAAGAATTCACACCGGAGAGATGCCTTACCAATGCCAAGTGTGTAAAAAACATTTTCCAAATCTTCACATCTAACACGTCATGCAAGAATTCATACCGGAGAGAAATCTTACCAATGCCCAGTATGTCAAAAACGTTTTTCTGAGCCTTCATATCTAAGTATTCATGCAAGAATCCACACCGGAGAGATGCCTTACCAATGTCAAGTATGTCAAAAACATTTTTCCCAATCTTCACATCTAACACGTCATGCAAGAATTCATACCGGAGAGAAACCGTACAAATGTCAGTTATGTGAGTTTAAATCTACGTATGAAAGTTGTCTAAAGATTCATATTAGAATGCATATTGGAGAGAAACCATACCTTTGCGGGATATGTCAGAAAACATTCACAAACAATTCAGATCTAAAACGTCATGAAAAAACCCATTCTGAAGAGAAACGATTTCTGTGTATTCTTTGTAAAAAAATATTTTCCAGATTTTCAACGCTACAAAGTCATGTTAGAATCCATACTGGAGAGAGACCATACCAATGTCAGATATGTAAAAATAGTTACTCCCAATCTTCTCACCTACGAGGTCATGTTCGAACTCATACTGGAGAAAAACCATACCAATGCCAGACATGTCAAAAACGGTTTATCCAATCTTGTGATCTTAAACGTCATGCAAGAATTCATACTGGAGAGAAACCATACCACTGCCAATTATGTAGTTTAAAACTAATATTAATAGTAATCTAAAGAGACACACGAGAACACATACTGGAGAGAAACGACACCTTTGCCAGATATGTAAGAAAACGTTCTCACGGGCATCAGGTTTAAGTCGCCATGAAAAAATCCACTTCTTGTCTAATTGAAGTCTGTAAAATAAATTTCAAAAGTTCACAATCTGCATAAATATGTTGGAACTATAGGCTACTTCAGAACAACCATACAAATTCCAGTTTTACTATATCACGCGGTTATTTTAAAGTACTTCCGTATTCATGCTCGTAGTCAGAAATACGTGAATGAACCCTAAATGGAGAGAACCGATACTGTGTCAAGTTTGTAAAACACATTTTCGCGATCTTTGAGTCTACAAAGAAACAAAAGTCTCGACCTCAAATTACCTGAAATATTTGACGTTGTTGACGTTCACCAACAAAATGTTTGAGAACAAAGAATAAAAATGGAAGTGTTGAGCAATCAATTCATAATGATACGCACGAACGAATTCATGCATATCAGTTTTGTATTCAAAGTAAGAGCTTTAGTACAGTACAACTGAGTATTCCTGTAGGACTGGACATAATATCTAGGATCATGTTTTTGTTTTGCGTTTTGTGACACTTTTAGTTCCATTTAGGTAGGCCTATAAATCTCATGTCTAGTTATAAGCATTTGAATTCTATCGAGTGTTTTTGTTATTGCACTGCTTGTATAGGCCCCTACTTCACATGATAAACTAAGTTTGTTCGTGTTTTTTACTCAATTCAAGTTTTAAGTAGTAGCTTATTCTTACGCTTTTACCGTTCCGTAAATACAGTCACAAACCAATTGCGACGATAATTTCACATATTTAGTGCTGATGATAGCAATGCTGTTAAGGTTGAAATATTTTCGCAAATAAAGTTTGTTCGATCTTTATTTGTCATAGTTACCCGTAACGACTCATAGAAATGTAGCATCCTTGTACATGTAGGACCTACAGCTGATGGAGGAAGATAGTTCCGCAGTAAATTGCCGACAACATGGTAAAATTTCGAAATATTTGTCATCCGAATGGACCCAATAGATCAACTGCTTTTGTATGAATTTATCATACTTGGTTTTAAGTTTTGTTTTGCTTCATTGTGATTGATTGATTGATTGATTGAATGAAACTGTTTATTGAAACGCCACACATACGAGGAGACATACATACGCAAACAGCGAATGAAAGACGCTGAAAGAGAGACAGTTTACTGCCAGATCCTAAATTAAACAAATGCGCGACAAAAAAACCTCATTATACTCAGCGCCACATTAACATCTATTTATCTTACTTTCTATGACGTCACAAAAATCGCCACACTCCGGGAAGCTCTAGGTAAAATATCGCCAATGCATTATTATATCACGAAACAATCGGTTAATAATGCGTCGGTCGAGTTCCTCAGTCGTTTGATCACGTATTAGTCACGTGGGTTGGGGTGAGTTGACAGAGCTCTCGTCGAATTCCATCGCAGACGTCGTCCAAACTAACACGTAAAGGGTTGAGGAGTGGAGAGATGGGAGGTGGAGAGAATGGAAGCGAATAGAGAGGAAATGCCAAACGGAAGTCACTCGAGTCTAATCGAACGACCGACACTCCTTCGCCGCTACAGCTGTAGGTTGGAGAATCACACGCAAAACCAGGACGACGGAAGTGCGGAAGGACAGTCGGAAGGACGAGCGTACAGAAGGTAAAAGACATAGGGATGGACGAGAGGACGGGCGTCTACGGACAGAAGGACGGGGTAAGGAATGTCGGAACGAAGAACGGACAGAAGGACGGAGAAACGGACAAACATAATGACAGAAACATTTGGACGGGAAGAATAACGGACAGAAGGTCGAGCGGACAAAGAGTCGGAAGAACGAACGGGAGGACGAAAAGACAGACTACCAGAAGAGTGGACGGACAAAGAACGGACGGGAGAGCGGATGTCTTTCGAGGACTTCGAGGCAACAAGCAGTTGTGGAGTGAGTATAAAAGTTCAGCGGCAGTCAGCATGCAAGACAGTCATTAGGTATCCAAAAAACTCTGCTAGACAAAGTCGTTCAACGAAGATTCCGATGGTTTGGACATGCAGAGTCGAACCTACCCGAACATTCCTCTTCCCGGGTTTAGTTGAGAACGATTACGAGATCACCGGCACTAACCCGATAGTACTCTTAGGCAACAGCTGGTTATCCTGCCAATGTTTATCTTCGGTTTACGTTCAAAACCGCGATCACAAAACCGCGATCGTCAAAACCGCGATCACAAAATAGCGATGCACAAAACAGCGACTGCATATAATAGCGATCATCAAAACAGCGATTTCATTCGAAGATTGCCTTATTTAATGTACGTTGATTGGTCGTGAGATGCGAACCTAATTGAATTTAAAATGTTAATTAATCATTAGAAGTCTTTGGAGTTGAGCGGCATCAAGGAACAGTATTATAGTTGTATACATTTCAAATGACAAAGGAGCAATTAACGTTAGCCTAATTATTTTAATTAATCATTAGAAGTCTTTGGAGTTGAGCGGCATCAAGGAACAGTAGGCCTATTATAGTTGTATACATTTCAAAGGAACAATTAACGTTAATTATTTTAATTAATCATTAGAATTTTTTGGAGTTGAGCGGCATCAAGGAACAGTATTACTATATAAGACAGCAGAAATCAAACTTCTTATTACAGTAGTGCTAGAACGTCGAGAATGCCACTTGAATTCATTAAAAGTAATAAGGGTCGTGATCTGTTGTTGGTAGAAGGTTATACTTTTCGACGCGAAAAAGAAATAAAGGGGAAAAAGCACTGGAAATGTACTGATTATGATAGATTTAAATGTCGCGCTCGTTGCCATACCGAGGGTCAAGATATTGTGACAGTGTCTATTGAGAACGATTACGAGATCACCGGCACTAACCCGATAGTACTCTTAGGCAACAGCTGGTTATCCTGCCAATGTTTATCTTCATGATATCACCGTGGTAAAAAAAATACGACATTACATTAACTTGAATAAGTTAGACATTTGGTTCTCTTCCTGCATTTTTTGTCCTAATATCTCATTAGGCCTATGTTTTTAAATTGCAACAAATGCCTAAAAGTCAGTCAAACTCATGCTGTGGGTTAAGTAGGCCTACTCGCAACATTATTTGAATATAAAATTGCTAGTTCAGTGCAATGTAAAGATTTGATTTCCGACTTAAATTGCATCTAGTGTGAATTTGACACCTCCTGTAATACGATATAAACTCCGTGTTGACGTAATGAGCACAAAAATGATGACGTCACTATTATCAGCGACCTAGTCTACTGGGTAAGGACCGAAATGTACTTTTAAAAATTAATTCATGTTCATCGTCGATTATCAATCAGTTTTCGCAATTTTCAATTGATTTTTGCCTTTCTGTAGAAGGTCCCGTCATAATAATTATCAGTGTTGCCTAACAAACGGACCGCGTTTAATATTTCGGCGTTTGCAAATCTGTCGTTCTTTTAGTTCGTCAATATCTAGGCTACTTAAGGGTAATCTCCATGAATCCCGCAGTGCGTTTGCAGGCGGTTCAATAAAGCACGTACTTACTTTACTTAATATCTTCCCTAAGCATAATAAACATTTCGGTCATCTATCGTTTTAGCTGGGACTATTCCGTAATAATAGTCCCAGGTTTTAGCATTATAAATCATTCGCCAGTGTATGGGTTTCAGCGTTGGTCGAATACAAGTGTACTGACGAAGTGAAATCTTGCTAAATGGAAGTGGGATTGATGACAAGATTCTTGCCTACATGTAAAATAATACAAGTTGGATTTATGAAAAATAATTGTTGCCTAAATAGAAGCTGGACTGATTAATCGAATTCTTGCCTAAATAGAAGATGCATTTTTATGAAAACGATTCTTGCTAAAATAGACGTTGGATTGATGAAAAATAATGCTAAAATGGGCGAATAATTTAGCACGCTGAAACGATAGAAGATCACCAAAATTTCAAAGCATGTTGCATACTTACAATTCGATAAGACTAGGGATTTACTTAGTATGTATGCGAGGTTATTTTGGCCAATGAATTTCAGAGAAAGATTAGTGTAACACTAATCTCTCCCTGAAATTCATTAATAGTGTTGAAGGCTTAGCAGTGGAAAGTTTAGACGTACACATTTCTTGGAGATTGTCAAAAAAGACTAAGTCGTGCATAGGAACTCGCAGGTTTTACCTCTGATCTATTGTTGCCCTATTCATTGAATATGAGATCGTGTTTCTTTCTAAGAATAGCCTACATTCAATTTGTTATATTTATTCTGTTTTCTCAGGCCTACTTATGTGTAGGCTAACACTGATAAATCACCATAATTAAATCCAAGTCTGTTTACAATGGAACTTTCCCACAAGGGTTAGGCCTATTATATTGCAGATATTTTAAGCTATAAATTAAAATTTATAATTTCAAAGATTTTAAATAAAACCTCATTTTCAAAAGATATAATATTATGGCCACAATACTAATTGTACAGATTTTCATTGAACAAAAGACGTCAATTAGGCCTATTTACTTTTCTATAACATACTATCCATGAAACCACAAAATGTCTAACTAGTCATCTTTCCAAACATCGAGATCTACTCCTTTGTAAGACAATTCCAAAGGCCCTATCTGGCCTTCATTCTGGCCTCCGGTTCTTTCCCATAGAATATCGAATACCAACAACACTATTTTGAGGACGAATGTGACCGATAAATCAACGTTCAATAAATGCGCTATAACATTAAGGCGTAAAGCTGTGCATCCTGTGCGGGATCTGCGGGCGTGACTTCCGGGCTATGTATCAATGTGACGAGGTTGTCTAATTTCCATTGCGTTTTTATAGATTAAAAAACGTGTAAGAAATCGTAGCATCGTTTCAAGAAATCGGATATACATGTATATGTGCGCTTGACTATTTTCGTGCGAGGTATCATCGGGTAAAATTTGATGGCTTTCGGAGTTACTTTGTAAATCCCGAGTCTTAACTGTAACTCTGTTGTACAAAATGGCGGTGACCAATCTCGACCTCCCTTTCCCTCTGCATTTCCTATCTCTTTCTCCTCTCCATTATCTTCCCTGCATACGACTTTAGTACGATTTATCCGCCACTTTAAAGTCACGAGCAGATAACAAAGTACTTGTTTGCATTATGTTTTACAACTGTTCATCTGCTAGCCGTATTCATGGGACACGCGTAAGTTACACCGGGCGTAGCGCCTACGCCCAGAAAATAACTATTCCCTGAATAAAACATAGTCGGGATCGGTACTCATAAAACCGGTGTAGGAGGCTGAATGCACTCCCCCGTACAAAAAGACTCCGGGAGTGTTTTTATCCTCGTATATAATGACTACAAAGTTAATCCATGCTAGGACAAAAACACTCCACCCTGCGAATAAACACTCCGGGAGTGTTTTCGTTTAAGATCGGACCAATGACTTGTGGAGTTGATTCTTCCTAAGACAAATTGACTGGTGAGTTGATTCTTCCTAGGACCAACTAACTTGTGGAGTTAATTATTCCTAGGTCAAATTGACTGGGGAGTTGATTCTTCCTGGGACCAAATGCCTTGTGGAGTTGATTCTTTCTAGGACGAATAGAGGCGAACAGTTAGTATCGGGATGCGTAAGTTTACTGGCGTTTCACGGTGTCTATTGGCATGTTGCGCGGATGGTGCCATGTTGTGTAATGACGACACTAACCCTAACCCTGATCCTAACCGACCCTCACGACGTCTAACCTTATCCTAACCGACTCTCGTGACGCATAACCTGACCCTAACCGAGACTCACGAAACCTACGCACCCCGATTCTAAATGTGTAACCGGTAGGCTATTTGACTGTTTTCGTTTGGATGAGTTTTCTTCGTTGTTAATTGGTCCTACACCAAATGTACTCCCTAACTTAAGACAACGTCATTCAATTTGTTCTAGGAAGAATCCACTCCACAAGTCATTTGGTCCCAGGAAGAATCAACTCCCCATTCAAATTGTCGTAGGAAGAATCAACTCCACTGGATTGTCTATTCACCAACAGGAGTATTTTAGTCCTAGTAACAATACACTCCACCGGTCAATAATTATTATTCCTAGTAAGAATTAACTCCACCAGTCAATATATCCTGGGGTAAATAGACTCCGGAGTGTTTAAAATGGGGAGTCTATTCAGCCTACTACACCGGCGTAGACGGCGGAATATTTAACTGGACTCATTTAACATCTTAAGACTACATTACGCGTTCTCGTGCAAGACTTGTCTTGTTAAAGCGCGTTACAATTGTGTAATTGTATTGTATTGTATTGTAAATTGCGCTGACGCTGGGTTTTCCCAATATTCAAGTGGTTATCGTTGATCGCGCATGCCCATGAGGTCCGTTACCGACGAAAAGTAAAGTAAGTAAGCAAGTAAGCAAGTAAGTCTAGCATTTATTACCCTACAAGCAAACGAACAACAGTTTAATCGAAATAGAATGTAAAATAACAGATCGAAATAATAATAATAATGAATAGTAATAATAGTAAGTAGGTCGAAACGTGGAATTTCACGGTTGTGAGGACATGAGGACAAACTAAACAAATAAAGTGTTGAAAGACGGCGGTAAACCAAAACAAGTCGTATTTAATATAAATGTAATATTAAGAGGCGTTTGTTAGAGCAAATATGAGAGTGAACGTTAGCAGCAAAGGGATGCCTACAATAAGATAACGAGGAAAAGCGACAAGATTTTGAAGTTTACGCTGAAGTTGGGACAGATCAAGGCCTAACGCAAAGACGCGGCACTTCGAATGCCACATCGTAAGACATCTCGTCAAATTTTAACATTTTGTGACGGCGAAATGAAAAGCAATATAAAGTTCGCCGTCGACGAACGAGACGAGTTAATTACAGAATCTCTTAAACACTTTTTGACGTTTAAAACGTCGTCGAATGCAACGAATGACGACCGCCGCCATTTTGTTTATCGCCTTTAAGCTGTGAATAGAAAACTTACTCCTACCTCAGACTCGGAGTAGCCTTATTCGCAGCGTAGAGCGCTGCGCCTGTCTCATGAATACCGATTTAACCCGCTACTCCCGCGTAGGCCAGATTACAGCCGGGAATAGGAGTTACGCGTGTCTCATGAATGTGGTCACTGCTGAGACTGCCACAACAGTCCCTAGTTGGGACGCTTTGGCATGCTATAAAACTTATTGAAGCCAAATAGCGATGGCCAAAAGTAGGCCTACACTTCCGTCGCAATACAATGTTACAAATGCATCATTTATACAATGCTCTAAATGATGTGTGCTGCTTCTGCGGCGCAAATGCCGCCACGCAACCTTGGAAAACTTACTTCTGCGGCAGAAATTCTTTTCACCTTTTATCTAAAAACGACTCTAAACCTGACCCTAACCGACCCTCACGACGCCAATTTATAGGATGTAACGCATTTTGAAGAAGGATAGATCTTGTGGGAAAGCTTTGTCCTATCGACAATTCAGCCATTTTAAGATGTTTTCAACTCGCATGCGCGGTGAATGCGCAAAGGCTACCGCCGCAGAAGTAAAATTCTCGTTTATATTGCGGGGGTAACTTCCGCCGCAAAAGATTTATCCATAAATTATATTGAATTTTGAATGTATTTTTAATTTTTAATTTCTTGTGTTTTTCTACTTGAAATTGTAACTTCTCCCGTGGTTCTTCAGTTCTCGGTCAGTAATAACACAGAATAGATAAAGCGTAGCCAGAAGTCTAACTCTGCCTAAATCCTGTAATACGGAAAATTACTCTATAAGTTGTAGTCTATGGACGTCCGCCATGACTACGTGCTGGTACACAAACACTAAGTTGCTGCGGCAATCGAAACAAATTTTTCGTTTGGTTCATTAACACCTCTTGCTATGTTTACAGCTTAATATGCTGAGAAATTTGACACTCATTTTGATTGTTTTAATAGTTCGGAAGTGTATTTGGCAACTTATAGAATCTGGGGCTGAAGGATATAGTGCGTAAGTTAATTGGCGTCGGTTAGGGTCAGGGTTAGTGTCATTAGAAAACCTGGTGGCGTCCGCGTAGCATGCCCAAAGATACTGTATAATCCTTCAGCCCACGATACTATAAGTTTGCCGTGTATTGTACAAACGTTTACAGAGGCAGCTTATCCGCAAGATCAAAACATCGTTCCACGTTGCTGGATATAGCCCCGGTTGTCAACACTGCATGCGATTACTATCTATAGGACATGATATTACCACACAAGTTAAATGTTTTGAAGGTTGGCAAAGTAATATAAATGCGTTGGGTAAACATTTAGAATCGGGGTGCGCAGGTTTTCCTTGCGTCCGTTAGGGTCAGATTAGGCGTCGTCAGAGTTGGTTACTAGGGTAAGGTTACGCGTCGTGAGGGTCGGTTAGGGTCATGGTTAGGGTTAGTGTCGTCATTAGAAAACATCGTACCTTCCACGCGGCATGCCAAAGGATACCGTCAAACGCCAGAAAGTTTACGCACCCCGATACTAAATGTTCGCCACGTGTCGTTACTGTGGAATGACATTGTCAAAACCACGACTTTCAATTTCTGTTGACACGGAGTCTTAATCAGGATCCTCTGGAGCACTTCTTTGGTGTTATTCGCCTAGCTGGTGGGTTTAATGCCTGTGCCAGTTTCAGAACGCGTATCGCAAACCTGCTTTAACAGTCTCCTCCAACAGAGTCGTAGTGGCAATTGTTTTCGTGATGGTGATAAGCTACCGGGTATTGGCAACATTATCTAAATTGAGCACCGTTTCATCACGTACATTGGCATTGAAATCTGTCAGTTGCTCTATTGATTTTTCATACTCTGACCAACCGGAGCCCAATGACTTATGTGAACAGAATGCACTTACATGTTTGCGAATATTTGTTAAGAAAATTGACCTGGCATAATTGTGATGCATGCAAAGCTACATTTTGTGATACTGCAATAAGTGTGTTGATGATAGAAAAGTTTTTGTCATTCGAAGCATATAAGTGCAATGATGCATGAGTCTTTCATTCATTGTATGTGCCTTCAGTGCCATTATATTCATTCATTTGTAAGTGCAACTGTGTGTTTTCGAAGCTGTTTGACTTTGTGGATGTCATTATCATATTTCATTGTACTTCAAGCTTAAAAGTGAAATACCTCTCAGTTACTTACAAGGTTATGTCAATGTTATGTGCTTGCATGTTTATTTGTACATATATTCTTCACCAGTCTGTACATTATCCCACTACAACTGGCAGTAGGCCTATTATGTTCTTCGTTGAGCTTTTGTCTCTTCTATATCACTTCAGTTTACAAATGACACCTATAATTTATCATCCAGTCTTAGCAATCTTAGCTCCAGCTGAAGTATGTCTGTTGTGAAATAATGTATTTCGTGCAGTAGTTGTCACTTCATGTGATGATTTTATTTTGAAATGGGTGGTTGTTTTCCAATTTACCTTTTACTACATGTTTCATGATTGCAAGAGTTCTGTTATAAATAACAAGTATTCTTCAAGTACACGTCATTGTGTTTAATATGGACACCTATAGATGAGAATTCAAATTTATCAGTAGCTTCTTATTCACAGAAAGTAAATGTTAGGCAGACACCCACATTCAATTTATTCTTGGAACAACAAACTGCATAAGTCATGTGGTCCTAGAAAGAATCAACTCCACAAGTGATAAAAATGACTAGCGGCTAAAAACTCACTATATAATTTCTCATTGGCTTTCAAGCACTTGGATATCTAAGTGCATCTTCTCTTGGCAGCTAACTTTCCACGCCTCAGATTCACATTTTGATGTGACAGTGTGTGCGTTACAAATTTAATTATAAATAAATAAATAGAAACAAACTCCACCACCACCAGTCATTTGGTCCTACGAAGAATGAACTCCACAAGTCATGTAAGTCATTCTCTCCCATGCAGGAAGAATAAACACTGGAATTTCTGTTCATGAACAGGGAGCGTTTTAGTCCTAGACTCCTAGTAACTGTACACAGCACCGCTCAATTGGCCCTAGTTAGAATCAAGTCTACAGTCAATAAGCTTATCGTATCTGAGAATAATTTATAACGCGCCTCTTACAGTACAAGCTATTCAGAGACTCTCTCAGCGTGACAGCCACAAGGAAATAAGAGTTTTGAAGCAACGAAGGGGTGAGGATAGAATCTGTCCAAAGTCTTCTATGGATTGAGGGGGAGGTCATTCCACATAGAAGGGCCCACTATGGCAAAGGGATGGTGTAGGGCCGTGGAACTAGGAGATCAAGTCGATCTGCAGACTGGAGAGGGCAGGAAGATACAGCAGACACAGGTTTGCGCATTAAGTTTCAAAAGATATTTAGGAGCTAGACCCTGCTATCATCAGAAATGCCAGAGTTAGCCACTGTTCAGTATTTCAGGAGTGGCCCCAATTGTTGTCAAGGGCCAACAATTAAGGGTACAATATTATAAACAGTTTTGATGAAGTCCTTGGCCCAGGAAACATAGGTTTGAGAGAAAAAATTTCTGTGCTATCATCAGAAATGCCAGAGTTAGCCACTGTTCAGTATTTCAGGAGTGGCCCCAATTGTTGTCAAGGGCCAACAATTAAGGGTACAATATTATAAACAGTTTTGATGAAGTCCTTGGCCCAGGAAACATAGGTTTGAGAGAAAAAATTTCTGTGCTATCATCAGAAATGCCAGAGTTAGCCACTGTTCAGTATTTCAGGAGTGGCCCCAATTGTTGTCAAGGGCCAACAATTAAGGGTACAATATTATAAACAGTTTTGATGAAGTCCTTGGCCCAGGAAACATAGGTTTGAGAGAAAAAATTTCTGTGCTATCATCAGAAATGCCAGAGTTAGCCACTGTTCAGTATTTCAGGAGTGGCCCCAATTGTTGTCAAGGGCCAACAATTAAGGGTACAATATTATAAACAGTTTTGATGAAGTCCTTGGCCCAGGAAACATAGGTTTGAGAGAAAAAATTTCTGTGCTATCATCAGAAATGCCAGAGTTAGCCACTGTTCAGTATTTCAGGAGTGGCCCCAATTGTTGTCAAGGGCCAACAATTAAGGGTACAATATTATAAACAGTTTTGATGAAGTCCTTGGCCCAGGAAACATAGGTTTGAGAGAAAAAATTTCTGTGCTATCATCAGAAATGCCAGAGTTAGCCACTGTTCAGTATTTCAGGAGTGGCCCCAATTGTTGTCAAGGGCCAACAATTAAGGGTACAATATTATAAACAGTTTTGATGAAGTCCTTGGCCCAGGAAACAGGTTTGAGAGAGAAAAAATTCTGTGCTATCATCAGAAATGCCAGAGTTAGCCACTGTTCAGTATTTCAGGAGTGGCCCTCCTATTTGGCCCTATTACTCTTTCTACGTGGGCGACATTACTGTATCCTTCACATAGTCGTCTTCGGCACAGTCTTCCGGTTCCAACGATGTATAATTTTTGCTTGTCATAATTTTTCTAAGGTTCTCAATATTAATTTCTAGCTGACTACACCGGCTGACCGTGCATTAGCATTGAGCGAATATCACGTGTGCCGCTAGGAGCGCTGCGGTCGCCATAGACTACAACGGCATTACAGCGCATACCATTGAAATACGGCCGAGTTAGACTTCTGGCTACGCTTTATCTATTCTGTGGTAATAAGCTATAAACCAACGGCTAAGTTTGCAATGTATTATAGCAGCCTCAAAGAACTGTGTAAACATATAGTTGCTTGTTCTTACAGTCTACAGAACCATGTTAGAATCTATACAGGAGAGATGCCTTATCAATGCCAAGTATGTCAAAAGCGATATTCCCTATCTTCAAAGCTAACACGTCATGCAAGAATTCATACAGAAGACAAATCTAACCAATGCCTAGTATGTCAAAAACGTTTTTCTGAGCCTTCATATCTAAGGATTCATGCAAGAATCCACACTGGAGAGATGCCTTACCAATGCGAAGAATGTAAAAAACGTTTTTCTCAATTTTCAAATCTAACACGGCATATAAGAATTCATACCGGAGAGAAACCGTACAAATGTCAGTTATGTGAATTTAAATCTAAGTATGAAGGTTGTCTAAAGATTCATACGAGAAGACATACTGGAGAGAAACCATACTGTTGTCGGATATGTCAGAAAACATTCTCAAGCATTTCAGGTAAGAAAAATCATGAAAGAACTCACCCTGAAGAGAAACGATTTCTTTGTGTTCTTTGTAAAAAAATATTTTCCACAACTTCATCGCTACAAAGTCATGTTAGAATCCATACTGGAGAGCTTTCTACTGAAACAGAAAAGCAATTTGAAATTACAAAGACTGATTGATAATCGACGACTAAACTGAATTAATTTTGAAACAGTAGATTTGTAACGTTACCTCGTAGACTAATTCACTGACAAGTGACGTCATCATTCTTTGTGCTCATCAAGTAAGCAAGGAGTTTATATCGTGCTATAAGAGGAGTCAAATACACTCTTGCTAAGTAAGTAAGTAAGTACGTGCTTTATTGAACCGCCTGCAAACGCACTGCGGGAACATCAAATAGAGTATTGAATCACAAATCACAAAAATCACAAATGTCAAAATATCATAAAATACAATAAAACAGACATCTATGGATATATGAGATTAAGGTAATAGTCATAGTAAAAAGAAAGATCAGTAATAAAATCAATTAAATAACATACGCGTAATAAAACCACATCGGGTTAATGCGTCAGCATGTGGGATCTCACGGTTATGTGAACGAGGACGGAGAGAGTACTTAACATTCTTTATAGGAGGCAGTAGACCATTTAGAACATGACTAGGGTTGTGAAGCACAGATGAGAAAAGAGAAGAGTCAGCACGGCGACAGAGGTCATCGAACATTAACTGGTCGGCAGGCAAAAACTTTAGCCGTACCATTTTCCGTATTATTGCATTAATACGCGCGCGTTGACCAGCATTGGCAAAGCCGTACCATGCAGGGGAAGCATACAGGAGGCGAGCCAGAGAGGTTGCCCGAACTACATCAAAAAGGCGTATCCCCGAGAGACCATGGGCAATAAGGATGCGTATCGCATAGAGCGATTGGCTAGCTTTAATACAGATACGGTCAATATGGGGGTCAAAACTAAGTCTATCCGAAATGGTTACCCCTAGAATAACAGATTCAGATACCCTACAAATACCTGGTATAGGGGGAGGGAGATCAAGTAACTTAGACCGCGGGCGCCTAAATACCATCTCTTTGGATTTATTGTTATTCAGTTTAAGATTACAAGTTAGTGCCCAATTGGCAACATTTTGAAGTTCAGAGGAAGTGGAGGTAATAGCAGATGCTGGAATGAGAATATAGCTATCATCAGCGTATTTAAGCAACCTATTACTGCGATGCACAGGTTTCAAGCCTGAAATAGCTACCACAAAGTCAGAAGGTCCGAGACCAGAGCCCTGTATAGGGTCGCCCGGGGATATATGGACACCTTAAGAATTTTTCAATATTTGAGCAGTCCATACACATGTAAAAAAGATATTATTGTATGATGTGAAGCAGAACTGCTATATCTTTCAATAGGACAACTGCATTTTGTGATATTCTAAAATGCTATTGGTTGAGAACATAAATAAATATTTTATAAAGTGTCCATATAACCCCAGTGAGTGGGGCAATATGGACACAGTATGTCCATTTTACCCCAAATATGTCAATAACAACCTCATTATTATAGGCTACTAGAATCAATCATTTGAAAGCTGAGAGATTTTATTTTGTACAGCAAGGTAACAGTTTAGGCCTATCACAAACAGTTTTGCCTAGTTTAAACAGGAAAACCTTACTAGAATTACTATGGAAAAGGAAATTATTCCAAAAGGACAAGTTCACTTTAGAAATGTAAACTTCACAATTAACTTGCAAATACGGAAGTCAAACCAAAGCAAAAGGTAAACATCAGAGCTAATTTAAAATCAGTAGGCCCTACCTAATCACTGTCACTGTCATTACAAATCTCACAGACAAATGTCTCTTGATCATCATCAGCTCCTGCACAACTGTTGTGTGCCCAGAGATTACATTTCTGGCACGAAATCCAACCCTCAACAGAAGCTGAAAATAAGTCGGCACAATAGAGACATTCAGTGTCATCTTCTTCATCTTCTTCAATTTCAGATAGTTTTCTTTTTCTTGTTATCTTTTTCTTAATTTTCCTTTCGACTATTTTCTTTCCTCTTTTCTTTTCTATGTTCGTTCCATTTTGCTCTTCATGTCTCTTTTCATTAACCTTCCGCATTTTCTTTTCCACAATATTTCCTCTCTTTTTTCCCTTGTTTTTTTCTGGTCCTATTGAAGGAGCCATCCTCTTTTTATCCCCTTCTAACATGGCTTTATACGGCGAGCTTGTCAAGATTGTGCTATGAGACACAGTTCGTTTTTTTCTCCCACTTCCATGACGAATCACTAAA